>PVIW01008722.1:5332-58201 GCA_004026585.1 Noctilio leporinus | reverse complement strand
GGTTGTATTCTGGGCCTGCGGGCTTTTAGCAGAAACAAAAACAAAAACAAAAAACAAAAAACAAAAAACAAAAAAAAAAAAACAAAGAAAAACAAAAACAAAATACCAAACCAAACCAAACAAAAAAACAAACAAAAAAAAATGCAAAAGGAAAAAAGAAATAAAAATGATAATAATAATAAGAAGAAAGGGTTTAGATGGCTGTTCACCCTTAATAATCCCTGACTGATCCAGATGGAGCCTGGACCTGAGGGCTTTTAGCAGAGGGAAAAAAAAAAGAAAGAAAAAAAGGGAGAAAGTCACAAGAGAAAGAGAAATCAATATTAATAAAGAAAAGGTTTAGATTTCTGTTCACCCTTTATGGTCTCTGTTTGGTCCAGGTGGAGCTAGGACCAGTGGGTTTTATCAGGGAGAAAAGAAAGGAGAAAAGAAAGAAAGAAAGAAAGAGAGAAAGAGAGAAAGAAAGAAAGAAAGAAAGAAAGAAAGAAAGAAAGAAAGAAAGAAAGAAAGAAAGAAAGAAAGAGAGAGAGAGAGAGAGAGAGAGAGAAAGAAAGAAAGAAAGAAAGAAAGAAAGAAAGAAAGAAAGAAAGAAAGATGGGGGGAGAAAGTCACAAGACAAAGAGAAATCAATATTAATAAAGAAAGGTTTTAGCTGTGTGTTCCCCCTTTATGATTTCTGATTGGTCCAGGTGGAGCCAGAACCTGTGGGCTTTACCAGGAGGAAAAGGAAAAGAAAAATTAAAAAACAAAAAAAAAAAAGAAGAAGAAGAAGGAAGAAAAGAATAAAGAAAGGTTTTAGAAAGGCTGGGGAAGGGAGGAATACTTAGATTGAGGACTGGGAATGCATTATAGCCACAGAGTGAATAGACTTTAATTCGAGAGTAGGGGAGGGTCTTGGGTATTTAGGTGGATTGAGGTATGGGGGGGATTAAGAATATGTGAGGAGTAACTTTTGCAAAGGATATGTTGGGGCTTAATAGTTCATATTGCTCTCAGTATAATTCAGGTGCTTGAGATTGGCAGCAATCCCTTTCCTGAGGCTGCCTCTTTTTCTTAGTCAGGACTTTACAGTCTATAGTCTATATTCTAGCCGGTCTTGGCGCATGGCAGGGCCTCTGATTGTCACAGTAGGGCTGATTCTGAGTGTCCGCCCCCAGGTAGGCTGGGCCTTCCGCAGCCTGGCTGGGTTTTAGGGCTGCCGGTGTTCTGGAGCCCGCAGGGAGCCCCCTCCCACTCCTGGCGGAGGTTCCTGCCCAGGATGCGCACCCAGCACTTCTGCAGGGCAGCCCGCAACTTCGCTGGTCCCTGTGACTACTGGCCCCACCCCCGCAGTTCCAGGAGGAGGCTGGGCCTGTCAGTCAACACTGTCCGGGGTCCGCCTACACTGTCCCACCCTTCCGGGGCGGGCACCACGCCTCCAAGCCAACCAGCTGTCCTCAGAGTCCTTTACGCGGCCTCTGTGAGGAGCCCCTCCCAGGCATGGGCGGTGCGGCCTTTGTCTCAGGCAATGGCGGGTCAGTTACCCCCACCACTAGTTCCGGCTCGCTGGCTCGCCGTTTGGAGTTTCCTGCGGAGCCTGGGGGCCTGTGTGGTTGCACAGGGCTGGGCCTCCCCCCTCGAAGGGGCTTCTAGCTGCTGTTTCCCCGGTGGCCCAGCAGCTCCGTTTTCGGCCCTCTCGCCACCCCGCCAGTGCACTTCCTGCTCCCCCGCTCTGGCTTCCCTCAGGACTCTTCTCCGCCTCTAGCCCCGCGAGGAGCCTTCTCTCCCTGTTGCCGGAGTGAGTCTCTCACATAGTCCCTCCCCTGCAAGAGTTCAATTCCGTGTTCCCTACAGTGTTTGCACTCGCTGCCCACACTTCACTGTTGAGACTTCTAGTTGCCAGGGAGCTTGGAACTGGCCCCAGTCAAACGCGCCCCTCTGGGCAGAGCTGCCACTGCCCAGAGCCGACCTCGGCCCGCTGGCCGGTTGGTCAGGAACACCTCACCTACTGTCCTGCTGGCCTCCTCTGCCTCTGGGCTGTGCTCCCCTGTGTCCAGATGCTGCCCGTTCTAATCCCTAGGGTCCTGAAGATGTCTCACGCTCCCTATCCTGTCCTCTAGCTGCTTTGGTACTTGAGAACACCATCAGCACTGCTCTCTACTCTGTCGCCATCTTCCCTCCTCCTGATTTCATCTTTGACCTCATTGTTAACCCATTCATTACTTAAAAGCATGTTATTCAGCCTCCATGAGTAAGAGTGTTATTGTTTTTTTTTCCTTTGATGTTGGTTCTAGTTTCAATCCATTGTGATCTGAGAAGATGCTTGGTATGATTTCAATTTCCCTGTAATTCTGATGGCTTGTCTTGTGACCTACCATGTGGTCTATCTTAGAGAATGTTCCATGTGCATTTAAAAAGAATGTGTATTTTGCTTCTTTGGGGTGAAAGGTTCTGTATATATCAGTTAAGTCCATTTCCTCTAGAGTGTTGTTCAATGCCACAATATCATTGGTGATTTTTTGTTTGGAAGATCTGTCCACTGTTGATAGTGGGGTATTAAAATCCCCTACTATTAGTGTGTTGCTGTCTATATCCTTCTTGAAGTCCTCCAAGATTTTCCTTATATATTTTGGAGCTCCTATGTTGGGTGCATATATGTTTACCAGAGTTATTTTTTCTTGATGGATTGATTGTTGCCTTAAGTATTGTGAAATAACCTTCTTTGTCTCTATTTATGGCCTTCATTATAAATCTATTTTGTCTGAAATAAGTATTGCTACTCTAGCCTGTTTTTCATGTCCATTTGCTTGATGTATATTTTTCAATTTCTTCACTTTCAATCTGTGTCAATCTTTTGTTCTGAGGTGGGTCTCTTGAGGACCGCATATATGTGGGTCATGTTGTCTTATCCATTCAGCTACCCTATGTCTTCTGATTGGCTCATTTAGTTTTTACATTTAAGGTTATTATTGATTGATACATATTTATTGCCATTTTTCCACTTTGTACCTGTGTTCCTCTCTGTCTCTCTCTGTTTCTTCATTTTTTTTAAATTTTTTTTTTTTAAAGCAGACCCTTTAGCATTTCTTGCAATGCTAGTTTGGTAGAAATGTATTCTTTTAGTCTTCTTCTGTCTGGGAAACTCCTCATTTCTCGTTCCATTTTGAATGAGAGCCTTGCTGGGTAAAGTATTCTTGGTTGTAGGTCTTTGTTTCTCATTACCTGGAATATTTTTTGCCATTCCCTTCTGGCTTGTATTGTTCTGTTGAATAATCACTTGATAGTCTTATTGGAGCCCCCTTATATGTTATTTGCTGTTTTTCTCTTAATGCTTTTAGGATTCTCTCTTTGTCTATGAAATTTGCCATTTTAATTATAATATTTCTTGGAGTGGGTCTGTTTGGGTTCATCTTCATTGGGACCCCCTGTGCTTCCTGAACTTGTGTAACATTTTCACTCATCATGTTAGGGAAATTTCTATTGTTACTTTTTTCAACAGGTTTTTCATTCTCTTCTCCTTCTGGTATGGATATTATAGCATTTCATGTTGTCCTGCAGCTCTCTTAAAACCTTTTCATTCTTTTTCAGCCTTTTTTCATTATGTTGCGTTGTCTTGGAATATTTTTCTATGTTTTCCTCCAGCTGACTGATCCAATCCTCTGCTTCCTCTAGCTACTATTGCTTCCTTTTACTGTATTCTTCAATTCAGAAATTATATTCTTCATTTCCTCATGGCTCTTACTGATAGTTTCTGTGTCTTTTTTAATGCTTGTGTACCTCTCAGTAAGTTCCTTGTAGATTTTCTGGAGTTCCTTGTAGTTCCCCTGAAGTTGTTTATAGTTTCTTTGAACTGGTTGAGCTCATTGAGCTTTTCTAACATCATTCTTTTGAATTCCATATCTGACAGTTTGTTTGCCTCTGTTTCATTTAGTACTCTTTCTGGGGATTTCCTCCTTTCCTTTTGGTGATGGACTGATTCCTTTTCCCCCCATTTTGAGTGTCTGTTGTTGCTTATTTTTGTCTTGGATTACTCTGCTTTGATTCCTTGCCTTTGTGGAGGACCCTTCTGTGTTAGGAGATTTGTGGAGTTCAGTGCTGCAGTCTCCTAGATTTCCTCAACTTGTTGCATTTGGGATGGACTTTATGTTGTTAACGTGGGCTGTCTGGTTGTGTTTTGGATTGGTTGCATGTACTGCTCCTTTTCCTCCAGTTGACTGATTGAGAGACACTCCTTCTATCCTATCTCATACACTGTTTTTTGAGCTGCTCCTAAAACAGAACACCAGTCCAGGCAAAATAACCACACCTTCAGAGATCTCTTTCTCCTTTAATCCCCCTTTCGACTGCCTATGAACCTAGGTATATATCCATATCCTGTAAGGTAACCCCTACTTTTAATCACACCCTCAGCTGCAACTGAGCCAATCTTAATAGGGATGTAGATATGATAAGACTGATATATCGGGGAAAAATGATTAAGTTGACTAAAATATAGATAATTTTGAAGGGTGCAAAGAAGTAGCAAAGATAGTGGGGATATGAGAGAAAAAGCCAACTTATTTCTTATATAGAAATAGGGAGGGGGAAAATCAGAGTGCCTCATGTACAAGTGAATAGTATAAGCCTATATATATATAGTTACTGCATCTGCCTCCTTATCCACCTTTAATGAGCCCTGTTTGGTCCAGGTTCTTTTAGCAGAAAAAAGGAATGTGTAGTCCCTAGTAGCACTCCCCCCACCCCCCCCACACACACAATGGTTTAAACTGCTGGGGAGGGGAGGAATACTTAGATTGAGGACTGGGAATGAGTTGTAGCAGGAGAGTGAATAGACTCTAAAATAAGAGTAGGAGGAGGGTCTTGGGAAGTTAGGTAGATTGAGATAAGGGAGGAGTAAAAATATGGAAATTGGGATACACTATGATATAAACAGTATTTACTTAAAATGCACTAATTGTGAGGGTTGAAAGTAACTTTTGAAAATTATATGTTAGGGATTAATAGTTCATGTAGCTTTCAGTGTAACTCGGGTGCTTGAGATTAGCAGAGATCCATTTCCTGAGTCTGCCTCTTTTCCTTGATCAAGTCTCTGCAGTCTACAGTCAAGCTGTGTGGTCTTGGAGTGGTGGAGCCTATGGCTGTCACAGTCAGGGCTAATTCTGAGTGCCAGCCCCCAGGTATGCTGAGCTTTCAGTAGCCTAGCTTGGTTTCTATGCTGCTGGCGTTTTGGGGCCCTTCCTTCTCTCACTGGTTCTGTGTGAAAACCTGCAGGGTGCTCATGTGGTGTCTATGGCTGCTCTTCCCCCTCCAGCTGCTTGAGGAGGTTTCTGCCTGCGATGGGCACCTGGCTCCAATGTGGGGGTAGGGGGCAGAAACTTTGTGTGTTCCTGTGATGGCTGGCCCTCCCCTTGCAGCTCTTGGAGGGGTAGGCCTTGTCTGCAAAAAGCACCTGGCTCCCAGAGGCTCTGTAGGTCATTTGCCAGCGACCGTTGGCCCTCCACACAATCCAGCTCTTTGAGGAGGTGTTTGTTACCTGCAGTGGGTGTGCCAGTTGCACTAGCAGCATGTTCCTGGCACGCAGTTCCAAATTTTTGTGGGGGCCTGTGCAGTGGTGTGGGTGTGCGTCATTGGGCCTCCCTTCTCCCTGGGGCTCCGAGCTGCTCTCTTCCTGGGTGGTGCAGAGGCACAATTTTTGGCCCTCTCACCATCGTGGTCGGTGCACTTCCCTGCTCCCCTGCTCCTGCTCCCCTCGGGTGTCTCCTCCTCCTCCTAAAATTAGCTTCTTTTAACCCTTATATTGGTGAGAATCATCCATGTTGTTGTGCTTAGCTCTACTTCATTCATTTTACTGTAAAGTAAGGACTGACATGTTCTGCAAAAGGCCTGACGGTAAATATTTTAAGCTTTGTGGGCCAAACACAAAACTGAGGACATTATGTAGGTACTCAAATAACAAGACAGAAAACAAACTGTCACACATTTTTTTTATTGATAAAATTCAAGACAATAATAATAATAGAGTCCAGTTTTTGGTAATACAGGTTTACCAAGGAGAAAGAACCTATTACATAGGAAATAACATTTTGCTTAATTGGGGTTCAAATCATCAAAATTGATTGCAGACATTCAGCTGTTAATGGTGATGTGCAATGAGGCATTCCTGCATCTCAGCTTTGAAAATGTCTTTCAAATGGGTACAGGAGGCCAATGTTAATCCATGAGCATATGCTTTTAATTGTGCATATTTATTACTTAGGAGGTATTTCTAGAATTCCATTAGATTTTTCTCTTGATACTTGCCTTTTAGCATGTTATTACAATGCAGATTAATCACTTCCTATTGAAGGTTAGGTGGACACGCCTCCAATGCATAATTAAATAGATTTTGAAATATGGAAATTTCCCTTGCCCTTGTTTCAAGATTCAAAATCCACTCCTGGAAATGTAGTTTAAATTCAGAAAATACATCCACTGCACATATGTATGGGAATTGAAATGCTGCTTCAACTTCTTGTTTCCTCTTGTGTAACAATTCTTTCTCCAATTTATCTTTGTTTCCTTTTAACTTCCGGCAGCACAGGAAATCTATAAAGCAGGTCACATTCCCCTTGTAAGCGCCTCTGCCTTTGGCAAACCTGAGGCTTAGCCCGTGCCCTCCCTGGTCAATGCCCCAAGGGAAGGAAATGGCCAGAGAGTTCTGACCATCTAGGAGGGACTCTTTCCTCTCCACCATTTTAGATAAACAAGGGAGTTTATCTAGCCCTCTTGTTTCTACAGCTCTCCAATGTCTTTTCAAATGTGACATTTACAATGTACCCATTATTTTCTATAATTATTGCAGCTACCTACTGTATCCTACCTAGAATCAGAAGATGTATCTATTTTCTGCTTTATCAATTTCTGTTATTTTTATTTCCTTCCTTTTGCCTTTTGCCTCTAATTTGCCATTCTTTTCTAATTTTTTTAAAAGGATGCTTAGTCTCATTTCTACAGCTCCCCCCACTCCCCAATAATAGCACTTTTGTTTTCTTCAGTTCATAATATTTTCTAGTTTTGGTTCTGGCACTTTCTTTGATGACCACATATATTTCTTTATTTCCAAACATATTATAATTTCTTGTCATTGATTTCTAGTTTCATTCATTTTTATCAAAGAACACACTGCATGACTTCAACTCTGAAATGGTTGCTTTTTTTTTTTTTTAAGATATTTTTAGAGGGAGGGGAAGAGAGGGAGAGAAACACCAACGTATGCTTGCCTTTCACCTGCCTCCAACTACGGACCTGGCTTGCAACCTGGTTTTATGCTCTGGCTGGGAATCAAACCAGCAACCTTTGGGTTCACAGGCCAGCGCCTATCTACTGAGCCACCAACTAGGGCAATGGTTGCCATTTTATAGATGCCCACCTTTGAACTACGTGCTCACACTGCCGGGAAAGACAGAGAGATTCAGCTTTCTGATGTCTCTTTTTATAAAGACTATTCCTAGCATGAGGGACCCACCCTCATGATCTCATCTAATCCTAATTATCTCCCACAGTCCTAATTTCCAAATGCCATTATCTTGGAGGATAAGGCTTCAATATAATAATTTTGGTTTGACACAATTCAGTCCACAGCATTCCACACCGCCCCCCAAATTCATGTCTTTCTCATGTGCAGACTACAATCATTCCATCCCAACAGCTCCAAAAATTCACCAGAATCGCCCTTAGCATCCATATTTCTAACATGTGCCTCAAAACTCTTCTTGACGCTACCCATTACCTAGTTCTAAAGCTGCTTTCACATATTTAAGTCTTTGTTACAGCAGCAATCCACTCTTGGGACCAAAATTTGTCTTAGAGTGGGCTGCCATAAAAATATACTATAGATTGGGTGGTTTAACAACAGGCATTTATTGCTTCTCACAATTCTGGGGACTAGAAATCCAAAGCAGTAAGCACGGTTACTTTAAAGTCTACATCTAGTAATTCCAATACAATTTTAGACCCCTTGAGGTCTGTTTCTATTATCTATAATTTCTGCTGCTGCTTGTGTCACTGCTTATGCCTTCTCATAAACTTGGATATCCTTGACTATATTCTGGAAATCATGCATGAAAAATTGTGTAAATAAACTGAGGTTAAGATGATGTCAACTTTCTCCAAAGATAATTTAAGTTTTGTTTTTGACAAGTTTCTTTGGGAAACAAGAATCAAGAATCTAATTCAATTGCTGGGATTGAGGGTTTTTTTGTTTTTGTTTTTTTGTTTTTATAATCATTCAGATGATTAGAAGCTAAACTGTAGTCTATATGAAGAACAGTTTACTTCCAAGCAACCCTTATTACCAAAGCATGGACTTTGGGAGTCCCAGCCCAAATGGAGGAGATTTGTCAGGGCCTCAACGTTGACTCCAGCTTTTGTTCCCTGGTTTTACAAAGCTGGTAAAAGCATTGCTCAGCCTTTCAGCCACGTTTTTGAATTTGCATATTCCAGCAGGGGGGAAAAAAAAAAAAGTGGCTCTAAATGCCAGGTCCAATGCTCTGAATTTGTCTTCTCCTAAATTTTTGCCCAGAAATTCCTCACAGTTTTATTAGCTCTTCATTGTTCTCAAGCTTATTTTTAAAAACTTGAAATCAGTGACCCATGCCTACTGCTCCTTCCTCTAAGTGTCTTTCAAAATCTCACCTCTGCCCTTCCCATCTTCCCTCTGAGAGAAGGAAGAGGGAAAAGTATATTCTATGAATGCCATTAAGCATCATGTTTCAACCAAACAATAATATGTTAAGGTGATACTTCATTAATGTATTGATGGCCCTTCCTTGCTGAATGTCTGAATTTAGCCTGGCAACTAGATTTTATAAAACTGTATTTTATAATATCTTTTATATAGGTTTTAATGAAACGAATTTTACTTTCAGCAAGTATAAAGGAGAAAATTATTTTAGCACTCCTCTGGCTTGATTGCACAGGTCACCAGCTGTGTTATATGCAGAAGCAAATGTAGTTGTATTCAATTCCAACTCTGTAAATTATTAATCTCATTAAATTTGTATGAAAGAAAAAAGTGACTTCCTGCAACAATGCTGATTTTTTACAACAATAAGATAGTCAGAGTGCTTTGTTTCTTGAATTTATATTATATAGATGGTATATAACATACATGTAAATATATGAATTATATCTTCAATGATTCAGGTCATTTTATTATTAATTAAACATATGTTTTTCCACTGATATATATATCCAATGCTTGATATTTAAGAGTCCTTTATCAGTTTTCTCTCTTCTCTCTTTCTTAACTGCTCCTTCTTATCAACCATCCATCCATGATCATCTTTTATTAAGCCTTTTATTAAGGCTCAGGTACCCCTGAGAGGATCTCTTGGTGCCATGTGCATGGGCAAGCCTCAAGTGAAAAGGAATTAATTGTATAAGAATATACAGTTGGTGACAGAGATGGCCAACCCCCAGACCTTCTGGATGCCAGGGCCTAATTCCCCCCAAGCCTTGGTGCCTGCCCTAAACCTCATGACCCAATAGGAGATGATGTGCCTCTACTATGGGAGAGTTGAGGGAGAGGGTATAGGCAAAGGGTCACTCCCTCTCCCCTGCTCCTGAGAATTTTATTTTCAATTGACTGTCCAGCTCTGTTCTCCTAGTAATCTGATAGGTGATGGAGTTAACTATGTTACTAACAGTACTTAAGGTAAAAAATGACCCCTGACTGGTAACTAGCATTTGCCTGGGAGAAACTATAAATGAACTATTTATACCAAATAGGAAACTGTAACTTCTAACTTTCCTGGGTGGGCTGACTTTTGTAACTGGGCACATCCATTGAGCTGGGGGGCTGAGGGCTGGAAACTCTGACTATGAAATTATTATGAGACATAGTGGTCCCAGGGCACATAAATCAGGGCAGCTCCCACACCCACTCAACATGATTCTTTTTCTTGCACCTGAGCTTTGTAACCTGGGGGCTAAAGAAAATAGCTATGTGTTCATCTGTGTGGATATAGCAAAAGCTCCCACTGCTTAACTCTGCATTGCTAGAAGCTGCGGTTCCTGTCTTGTATCTTTCTGAGTGGACTGATACTCAAGTCCTACCAAATGTGATCTATGTTAGTCTTATGAGGATGAATATTTGATTGAGCCTAAGACCAACCCCTGGCATTGCAGAAGGGGTTGCAGAAGGCATCTGGGCTAGAATCAGGCAAGTCGTGTGCCTCATGTTATGCTGACAACTAGCACAATGCAATAGGGGTACCTCACTAAAAACAACCTATTTTTTAAAAATAACACTGACACATTTTGTAGCTTTATTTGCAATGGAGTACAGTCATTCACTAAAAGAAACCATAAAAATAATCTAGAGTCCCGTTTTCTGGCCAGAAGGGTCCAAATGCTATACATCAACTGTATTCTCTAATCGTTTCAATAGTAGATTCTATGTCCTAGATGGAATGTGCCAAGTAAATGGGAGTGCTTCATTTTCTTAAACAATGGACAATTTTCACATTATGGCTGTTAGAGTATAACTCAAACCTTAATGATACTTTTCCTCCTCTCTCTACTTCCTTCCAGATGAAAAATCAAACTCACCTTAGCTGTCTTTCTCTTTCTGAGGTTCTTCCTTAAGAAAGCTGTCAGTGTCTGAGACCTCACCTTGCTGTTGCTCAGCAAAGTTCCTTGCAACCATGACTTCTGTGTGCCTGTGGATAATCTGATGGGCTGCAAGAATATGCTTCCGCTGAGCGTTCCTCACTGTGCCAAAGAGATAGAAGAATTTTTACTCTGAGAGTCTGAACTAAATCCCAAAGGTTTTCTTTTTTCTCTTTTTTTTTTTTTTTAAGATTTTATTTATTATTTCCAGAGAGGAAGAGAGAGAGGCAGTGAGGGAGAAAGAAACATCAATGTATGGTTGCCTTTCACCTGCCTCCAGCCATGGACCTCGCTGGAGATCTGGCTTGCAACCTGGTTATGTGCCCTGGTTAGGGAGTCGAACTAGCAACCTTTGGGTTCACAGGCAGGTGCTTTATCTACTGTGCTACCAGCCAGGGCTACAAAGGTTTTCAAGACAGTAGTGATAGAGAAGATAGTTTTATATGCTAATGCAAATTTTGTAATGCAAAGATTGTAAATGACTTAAAAGTAAGGTGCCTCAGACTTCTCTTGGAGGCTTGTTTCCTAACATGGAGGGTACCTATTGATTGATGGTGAGTTTCTGAGCTCATGGCTTTAGAAGATGGTCCTAGCTCCATGCTCTAAGAATATTTATTATCAAGGCTTAGTACATTAAGCATCCCATTTCCCTTGGAAAAGGAGCAATCATGATGATAATGATGTTAGCATTTAGCATTTGTCCTTACTTTGTGCTAGGCACTGTTTTAAGCAGTTGGCATATAATTATTCATTTAAATCACCTCATAACCCTAAAAGAGAGTTTTATTGATATCCCAATTTTCAATTAAGAAAACCAAGACACAGAGAGATTAGGTAATTTGCCCAAAGTCATAAAGTTAGCAAAGGACAATAAGAAGAAGTACTGTGGATTCTATGCTATTCAGGTATCAGCTAGTTCACATAGGGCAAATCACACAACATGTAGCATTTCACATTAGTGTGGTCAAAAATGCGGGGACTTTGAAGCCACATAGACCATGGTTCAAATATGCCAGTCATATAATGTCCCTAAGCACTAATGTTTTTAACTGAAAAATGAGAACACACCCATAGCTATGTTCAGGAACTAGGATAAGGTACTATTTAAAATGCTCAGTACTTGAACAAACTATATGCCAACAAACTGGACAACCTGGATGAAATAGATAAATTCCTAAAAACATTCAGTCTTCCAAAACTTAATCAGAAAGAATCAGAGAATATGAATAGACAGGTTATACCTCGTGAAATTGATGCAGTAAAAACAAACAAACAAACAAAAAAAAAAACCCAACAAACAAAAGCCCTGGATCAGATGGCTGCAGAGATGAATTTTACCTAGCATTCAAGAACTAACAATTCTCAAACTATTTTTAAAAGTTCAAGAGGAGGCAAAGCTCCCATGCTCATTTTACATTAGCATTAGCATTATTCTAATTCCAAAATCAGATAAAGAACTACAGAAAAGAAAATTATATGCCAGTATCCCTGATGAACATAGATGCTAAAATCCTCAACAAAATATGAACAAACCAAATACAGCAATGCACCAAAGAGAACATACATTATGATCAAGTGGAATTTATTCTGGGAGTGCAAGGTTGGTACAGCATTCACAAATTAATAAATGTGATTCACCATGTAAACAAAATAAAGGATAAAATCCACAGGTCATATTAATAGATATAGAAAAAGCATTTGATAAAATCCAGCATCTATTTATGATAAAAACTCTCAGCAAAGTGGGAAATAGAGGGATCATATCTCAACATAATAAAGTCCATATATGACACCCTTACTGCCAACTGTCAACATCATCACACTCAAGAGGCAAAAACTACAAGTTTCCCCCTAAAGACAGGGAATAAGAATGGGATGTCCACTTTCACCTCTCTTATTCTACATAGTACTGTAAATCCTAGCCACAGCAACCAGACAAGAAGAAATAAAAGGCACCCAAATTGGAAAGGAAGAAGTAAAACTGTCTTTACTTGCAGGTAACATGATATTATACATAGAGAACCCTAAAGACTCCACCAAGAAGCTCCTAGAACTAATAAATAAATTCAGCCAAGTAGCAGGATACAAAATTAATATCCAAAAATCAGTTGCATTTTTATATCCTGATAATGAACTAACAGAAAGGGAAATTAGGAAAACAATCCCATTCACAATTGCTTCAGAAATAATAAGATACCTAGGAATAATCCTAACCAAGGATTTAAACGACCTGTACTCAGAAAATTGTAAGACACTGAAGAAGGAAACTGAAGAAGATACAAATAAGTGGAAGTACATGCTGTGTTTGTTGGATAGGAAGAATTAACATCATTAAAATAACCAAAGCATCCTAGAGATTCAACTATCAAGATTCCAATGATGTATTTCACAGAACTAGAACAAATATTTCAAAAATGTATATGTAATCACAAAAGGTTCCTCATAGCAATCCTGAGAAAGAAGAACAAAGTTGGAGGAATCATGCTACCTAATATCAAACTATACTATAAGGCCACAGTAATGAAAACAGCATGATACTGGCATAAAACAGACACATAGATAAATGGAACAGAATAGAAAGCCCAGAAATAAGTCCACACCTTTAAGGTCAATTAATATTCAACAGAGGAAGCAAGCATATACAATGAGCTAAAGATAGTTTATTCAATAAATAGTGCTGGGAAAATTAGATGCATGCAGAAAAATAAAACTAGATTATCTTACATCACACACAAAAATAAACTTAAAATATATCAAAGACTTAAAAGTTAGAGCCAAAAATCATAAAAGTCATAGAAGAAAACATAGATAGCAAAACCTCAAACATAGTTCGTAGCAATATTTTATCAGATGTATCTCCCCAAGCAAGGGAAACAAAAGAAAAAATAAATAGGAGTACATCAAACTAAAAAGTTTTGCACAGCAAAGGAAATCACCAACAAAATAAAAACACAAACGATAGAGGGAGAACATATTTGCCAATACATCTGATATGGGGTTAACATCCAAAATTTATAAAGAACTTAATAAAACTCAACATCAAAAACAAACCACCCAATTAAAAAATGCGCAAAGGACCTGAATAAAGACACTTCTCCAAAGAGAACATCCAGGTGGTCAATAGACACACACACAGAAGCTCAATATCACTAATCACCAGAGAATTGCAAATTAAAACCACAATGAGATATCATCTCACACCTGTTAGAATGGTTATAATCAATAAATCAACCAAAAACAGGTGCTAACAAGGATATGGAGGAAGGAGAACACTTTTGCACCATTGGTGTGAATCCAGATTGGCACAGCCACTACGGAAAGCAGTATGGAGATATCTCAAAAAATTAAAAATAGATCTTCCTTTTGACCCAGCAATCCCACTTCTGGGAATACATCCAAATGAAATGAAACACTAATTCAAAAGAACATAACCACCCCAATGTTCATTATAGCATTATTCACAATCACCAGGATGCCCAAGTGTCCAATAGTAGATGAGTGGATAAAATAACTACAAGACAATGGAATACTACTTTGCCATACAAAAGAAGAAAATTTTATCCTTTGTAACAGTATGGATGGGCTTGGAGAACATCATATTTAGTGAAATAACCCAGTCATACCATATGATTTCATACATATGTAAAATCTAATGAGTAAACTATACTAACAAGCAAAATAAAGACAGACTCATAAATAGAGAGCAAGATGACAGCTAAGTGGGGGGAGGGGAGGGTTGGAGGGATAGAGCAAAAAGGAAAAATGACTCATGGGCATGGACAAAAGTTTGATGATTGTAAGGGGGAGGGGATATAAGAAACTAAATGGTAATAGAAAAAAAATACAATAAAAAATCTATAAAACAATATATTTAAAAAATGCTTAGTACATTGCCAAGAACTCAGCATGCATTTAAAAATTAGTTACTTTTCAGGAAAATCAAGATGGCAGAGAAGTGAGTGGAGCTATACCAATCTCCTCCCAACACCCTACTGGGATTACAAGTTAATTGAGAGAAATCATCCAGAATAACCAACAGAAACCAACTGGAGAGAAGTCTTGTTACCATGAACAGAACAGAACAGGTCGCTTCATCACAATGTGACCAGCAGGAAGTGCAGAGATGTGAGAGGGCTGGCAGGGCTTTCATGGGCCGCAGCTGAAGAGATGGGGAAACATCTCAGCAGCCAGGGGCTCAACCTGAGAAGGGTGGGTTCTAAACCCCCAAATGGCCTTCCCAGCCTACAGCAACACAGCTGAGAATGAAACAGCACCCAGCTGTGAAAAGCAGAAAGCCATCAGGTTTAGCCAGCTTAACAGGGAGACCCAGTTCTTTAAGGGACCACATATGAAAATACAGTGGCACCCACCTCCCCCAGGCTCCAGCAGAGAAGGGGCAGAGTGGACTAGAGATGCTTGGGAAAAGGTTGGGTCAGTGGCTTTAGGGGGAGGGTTGAGGGAGCAGCCTGTGTGTGAGTCCAGTGGTGACCCACCCCCCCATACAGCCAGCAGACCACTCTTCTCCAAAGGGTGGGAGCCTGAGGGGAAACCACACCCCACCCATGGGAATTAATCCACCCCACCCAGCTGTGCCTAAACTTGACCTCAGATGACAGATTGACTGGATTAACAACTGACTTCATCTGCCCCTCCCAGAGGTGCCTAAAACTGCCCACTGATCACAGACTGATTGGATTAACAACTAAAGGAAGACAGACAAAGACCATGGATCTCTGGTGGTCTCCAACTGGCTGACTAGGTCCAGACTAGGCTGGGACACAAGCTGATGTCACCAAGTGCAGAGCCAGGAAATAAAAAAAGTGCACTTTTACACCACAGAAGGTCACACCACTAAGACAGTAAATCAAAGCAGACCAATCCAAGAGGCAAAAACAAACGAGAATCACCTAAAATGGGGAGACAAAGAAATCAACCTTCAGTGAAAGGAAAGTAGGAATCTCCAGAGAGAGTGCAAAAAGAAATAGAGGCAAGTACACTATCAGCCATGGAATTCAAAATAATGATGATAGAGAAGCTCAATGAGCTCCACGAGTTCAAAGAAAGCTACAAACAACTCCAGTGGAACTATGAAGAACTCTAGGGGAATACAAAGAACTCCAGGGAAGCAACAAAAAACTTACTGAGAACTACACCAGCATTAAAAAGGACATAGAGACCATCAATAAGAGCCAGGAGGAAATGAAAGATACCATTTCAGAATTGAATAACACAGTAGAAGGAATCAAAAGCAGGCTAGAGAAAGCAGAGAAGCATCGAGCTGGAGGTCAACGTAGAAAAAAACTCCCAGGCAGTGCAATAAAATGAAAAAAGACTGAAAAAGAATGAAAAGTGTTTAAGAGAGCTATAGGACAACATGAAATGTAATAACATCTGAATCATAGGGATACCAGAAGGAGAAGAGGAGCAAGGGATAGAAAACCTGTTTGAAAAAGTAATGACAGAAAACTTCCCTAACTTGAGGAGAGAAAATGTCATGCACACTCAGGGAGCACAGAGGGTCCCAATGAAGATGAACCCAAAAAGGCCCACTCCAAGACACATCATCATGAACATGGCAAATTTGAAAGACAAGGAGAGAATCCTAAAAGCAGCAAGAGAGAAATAGCTAATAATATACACGGGAGCTCCAATAGGTTATCAGCTGATTTTTCAACAGAAACACAAGCCAGGAAGGAATGGCAAAAAATATTACAAGCAATGAAAAACAAAACAAAGGCCTGCAACCAAGAATACTCTACCCAGCAAGGCACTCATTCAAAATGGAAAGTGAAATAAGGAGTTTCCCAGACAAAAGAAGGCTAAAAGTATACATCTCCACCAAACCAGCATTGCAAGAGATGTAAACGGTCTGCTTTAAGATGAAGAAACAGAGAGACAGACAGGAACACAGGTACCAAAGGAAAAATAAATAATAAATAAGTACCTATCAATGATAACTTTCAAGGTAAATGGATTAAATGCACCAATCAAAAGACCTAGGGTACCTGAATGGATAAGAACCAACTTTAATTTATGAATGTTTTAAAATGCTCTTGTTATAAATAGATTTTACTAAATAAGGTATAATTTTGTATATTACTTGTATCTGCATTACTGCAGGTTGTTTTCTTAGATTGGAATGACTTCACTATATGGGAAAATCATGTTACTTGCAATAACTCAGAAAAATCTGAGTTAAGGAAGAAGGAAAAAGTAAGAAAATGTGGATGTATATTACATAGAATACATACTATCTTATTCACTGTTACAAAATATGTGCTTATTTGTGGTGTGTAATACATAGATTTTGTTAGCAATTTATGTTTTAAACAGCAACCAACTGGTTGTTGGTGTGTTGTGAAATCTGTCAATCTTTAGGAAAGGTGCTGAGAATGAAGGACAATTTGGATGGAAGTTGCAAACTACTAAACTATATGATTTGTGTACATAGACAATATATATTTTCATATTAGCATGTAAATTAGATGAGATTCCTTTCAAATAGATCATGGAAATATATTTCCAGTTATGAAGGCCCCCAAACTGGGGATGCTTCGGAAAAGGAATTAATGCTATAGTAAACTTTATTATTGAAATGTGAACATACCTAATCTCTACCTCAGCAGACTCTTAAATAGTTCAGGGGTTAGTTTAGGACATCATAGGAAGTCAACCATGAGTTCAAAAAATAGTCAGAATACTATTCTACAAAATTATTTAAATCCTAGGGATTTTTATTTTTTACCTCAACTTAGTAGACTTGATCATTTCTACTTTGGGGACCAGCTGAGCACTGCAAGTGTTATTATTTAGGAAGGCTTCAACTTGTAAAACACATGTAGAGGAAAAACAGAGGGTATTGAAAGAAATAAGACCTGTGCACACTCAGAAAAAAAAAAAATCAATCTACTATTTAAGATGGAAAACTCCAAAAAGAATAAGTTGTAGTTCCAGTAGCTTAATATAAAGTTGAGTTGTATTATTGGAGGGGGGAAAATCTGACTCAAAAACCAAATTCTTTTTTTTTTTAATTAAAATGCTACCTCTTCTTTTTTCTACTCTTTTTTTCCCCTTAAATATATTTTATTTATTTTGCAATTACAGTTGTTCCAATTTCCCCCTTTGCCTCCCTCCAACCAGTACCCTATTCCCTCCGGCAATGCCCCCCTTAGTTCATGTCCATGTGTCATGCATATAAGTTCTTTGGCTTCTCCATTTCCTTTATTCTTCTTAACATCTCCTTGTCTATTCTGTAACCACCAATTTGTACTTTTTAATTTCTTCCTTCACATCCAGACAATTCACCATTTAATTACTGCCTTCTGTCAGCTTCTCAAATCATATTAATACAAAGTTTTCTTTTCATTATTTCAAAATGCCTACATTAATTCATTTGTTTAAAGAATTACTCTTTTAAGTAATATGAATTGCAATATTACCAAACACATGCAAAAATAATTTACACCCATACATATTTTTACACATATTTAAAGTACATACTGGATTTTGAAGAATTAATACAAAAAAATTTAAATATGCCAATAGCTTACATAATTATTACATTTTAAATGATAGTGTTTTAGATATATTGTAGCAAATTAAGCAGGTTTTTCTTCTTTAATTTTATTTTACTCTGGAATGCTATTTTTGTGAACTATGTCACAGAAATGGTGTATTGCAGAACTCACTTTTGTGAAAGTTGTCCTAGAGACAGTGCCAAACCCATAGTAAAAAATGGATTTGGGCCCTGGCTGGTGGCACAGTGGATAAGGTGCCAGCTTGTGAACTCAAAGGTCACTGGTTCAATTCCCAGCCGGGGCACATAACCAGGTTGCAAGCCGGGTCTCTAGCCTGCTCTGGAGCTGGAGGCAGGTGTAAAGACAACCATACATTGATGTTTTTCTCCCTCTCTGCCTCTCTCCCTTCCCCTGTCTCTAAAAATAATAAATACAATCTTTAAAAAATTGAATTTGGTTTTTGAATCTGATCCTCCCCCCTCCAATAATACAACTCAACTTTATTTTAAGCTACTAGAACTACAACTTATTCTTTTTGGAGTTTTCCATCTTAAATAGTAGATTGATTTTTTTCTTCTTTTTTTTGGCTGTGCACAGGTCTTACTTCTTTCAATACCCTCTGTTTTTCCTCTACATGTGTATTACAAGTGGAGGAAGACTTCAGAAAAAATGGCACTTGCAGTGCTCAGCTGGTTCCCAGAGTAGAAATTATTATGTCTGCTAAGCTGAGGTAAAAATAAAAATCCCTAGGATTTAAATAGTTTTGAACTTGTGGTTGACTTCCTATGTGGTCCTAAACTAAACCCTGAACTATTTAAGAGTCTGTTGAGGTACAGATTCTTCATCTTCTTAAAGCAGACCCTTTAGTATCTCTTGCAATGCTGGTTTGGAGGAGAAATATTCTTTTAGCCTTCATTTGTCTAGTAATATTGCAATTCATATTACTTAAAAGAGTAATTCTTTAAACAAATGAATTAACATAGGCATTTTGAAATAATAAAAAGAAAACTTTGTATTAATATAATATGAGAAGCTGACAGAAGGCAGTAATTAAATGGTGAATTGTCTGGATGTGAAAGGAAAAAAAATTTTAAAGTACAAATTGGTGGTTACAGAATAGACAGGGGGATATTAAGAAGAATAAAGGAAATGGAGAAGTCAAAGAACTTATATGTATGACAATTGGACATGAACTAAGTGGGGGCATTGCTGGAGGGAATAGGGTACTGGTTGGAGGGAGGCAAAGGGGAAAATTGGGAAAACTGTAATTGCAAAATAGATAAAATATATTTAAGGAAAAAATAGTTACTTTTCATGTCACTTTTTATATCTTCAAGGTCTTTCCCATCCCTCAGCTTAAAAAAAAAGATATCTCAAAATGGCCTGTAAACAATACCTTAAAATGGGGTAAAGATTTACATATAATACATATGATTCCCTTATTTGAAAAGAGAGACAAGGTGCAAGTGTGTGCTCACTGCCATAAGGCTTTCTTGATCTGTATGCATGTAAGGGGGAGAAGCTAAGGAATTGTCAGGCTTGCCCACAAACAAGACCCACTGGATCCTTCAGTTCAAGTCCCCCTCCAGCTCCTTTCCCTCGGAGCTGGGAGAAGCTGGGGGAAAAGGTCACAAATGAGTAACTAGTAAACACACTAGTTTCCTCTCTCTATTCTCTTGTGTAGAATTGACCAAATGGCAGGCACACCTCACTTGGCACCTAGGAGAAGTAGAAAGAAGTTGCATATTTTATGGATCTAGATAACACAGATCCCTTTTGCAATATAAAGTGGTACAAAAATATTTAGTATTTGATCAGAAAATTAAATTTTGTTGGTCAAGGCACTATCATACACTGCTAGTGGGAGTATGAAATAGAACAATCTTTTTCTTGTGCAATTTGGTCCTATCTGTCAAAATGTAAAATTCACATACCTTACTTCCAGAATTGCACTGCTAAGGAATTTATTCTCAGCAGCAGGACCAGAATATGTGTAAAATATATTGACTGCAGCATGGCTAGTGACAAGAAAATACACTGGAAACAAACCAGATGCTTATCACTAGAGGGCATTGGTTTTAAAATTACAGTGCAATCATATAATAGGACAATAAGATATTTCTCTGTTCTCTTCAAATGCATGAAGCGCCATCATTCTTTTATCCCAGGGTAAATGATCTAAAATACTACACTGCTTTTAAACCTGCCCAGAATTCCTCTGCATAATTCAGAAACTCTTTTTTCTCTTTTTCTATTGACTAAAAGCATCAATCTTCCAAAACATGGCACTTTTGACAAATGATACATGAGGATATTTGCACTTAGATGTGACCCAGCCAGAGCAGCAGGACAGATCAGGCCCTGCAGGCACCCCAGCCTTCCTGGCCTGTCTGCACGTGCCCGGCCTCCAAAAGGCAGTTGCAGTTTGAAAACCCTGCATATTCTCAACATTCACTTTATGTTTTAAAAAATCAAATCTTAAAAGACACCTCTTCTGGGAACTTGGGAACTTCCCCTTAAAAGCAGGTTTGAATTCTGATACTCTGTCAACACTAGAGGTGATTCTATTCTGGAATCAGCACGAAGAGAGCTCGGTAAGCTCTGAAATAAGAAAGCTCAGTGATTCTCTTTCAGAAATTTCCACATCCTCTGGTTGGTTTTAAATCTCTGGGATGTTGAAAATAGTTTATGCTTGAAAAATCATAAACTGAAGCATTTGTACAGGTTTACCTTTTTCTTTGACGAAGTCCTTCTGCACCTCTGGGATCAAGAAACTATAAACCAACTCGGCAACGATCTCCTCTGATTGAAGCTGAGTTCGGCTAAAACGCAAACAAATTAAATCATTTCCTTCGTAGCTCTACTGAGCTGTCCAGTTTCACTTAGATCCTCCTGACTTGCGTAAGGAACTCCACTGCGCCTTTTCCTTGATTAAGTGATCTGAAATATCACATTCCTGGTGAGCATGGTTGACTCCTTGGAAAATTCAGATTTGCCCCATCCTCCATTTACACTGCCTACCAGAATGTTACAGAATAGCTTATACGTGGAAGCCGAACACTGTAGGATGAAGTCCAGGCAATGCTGTGTGTGCTTATTCACATTGCTTTCATGCTTTGAGGTATTCTAAAAGGAAGTAATATAAAAGTGATCCAGATTGTAGAGGATAACTGAAAATTCTATTTGTAGTGCTCCTACCATTCAAAGTATAGGCATGTTAGCTTCTAAAATGTTATACTAATAAAGCAACAGACATTGGAACATCAGTTATGTATTTTTGTTTCCTTGGTGGTGAACTTTAAGTTCCTGAAACAATGCATGTGAGTAACAGCTGGCCGGCTATCTACTTACCATCCATTTTCTTAGTACATACCGGCTTTCCATTTCATAAGCAATTTCATTGATTTCCTTAGCCATCTTCTCAATTTCCTCCCTGGCTTGTTCTTCTGCAGTATTCTCTTCAGCATTCAGTATTATATCTTCCAGATAGGAGGTTACAGTACTTTGGTGAACTTTAACCACCTGCAAAAATCCAAAATGTCCATTACTGAGAATAGGAATACTAATGTAAACAAGAAAAATACACAAACAATTTTTCAGCACATTTATTTAGTTCATTGAGTCAGCAGTGCCCTCACTGATCATTCCTTTTCTCTGCCATGTAGACAGTCTGTTTCTAATCCTCCTGCCTATGTTAGGGGCTGCTAGTCTGTTTGGCAAGGCCCAGCTAGCAGAAAAGGGTTTTTGGCAAGGCCAGCCCTAGTGTCAGGTGGACCCACAACGGACACCACGTATAGGGAGTCAGCCCAGTGTGTTTACCCTGTAGCCCATGAAGCATGGAAAGCAGAGAATGTGCCATGCCTTGTTCCCTGTGGCTAGCTTAGCTTCCTGGTTTCAGTTGAGCAGGTGCCAGTAATACCTGCATATAAGCTTAGTGTGATTAATAAACGGGACTTGAGGCTGGGATGAGCCTCCCGACCCCAACTTTGTCTCTTCTCTCTTTCTTGCATCCTCCGCCGTCCAAACCTGGTGCATAATCCAGGGACAGCTGGTCTGTCACATGCCTACCCATTCTGGGCAGCTGCTACCCATCTAACCCATTTTAGGATGATGATTTTCCCTAGAAGTGGACAAAACAACACTTCAGAAAGATCACGAGCTTCTGGGTTAATAATCCTGTTTTGGATCCTGGCTTTCTTCTTACCATGTCTGGTCAAACTACCTAACAGTATGTTCTTAGCTTGTCTGGTCAAACTACCTAACAGTAGCAGAGACTAAGAGGTACTTCCCAATGTCCCTTCTCTCTTTTCTTTTAAATAATAGAATCCCTGGATTTCAGCTGAGCCAACAGGTCCTTAGAACAGACTGCATTTCCTAGTGCCCATAGTTCTAGCCAAGGGAATACCTGCAAAAGTGATCTGGGAACCTTCCAGAAAGGATTCTTAAAAGGCTTCTTTTCTTTTTCATTTCTTATTTCATGAGGCACAGTGCTGGAGCACTGAAAGTCAGCTTACACCCCAATGAAGGCCATGTCATAGGGACAGAGAAGCAGAAAGCTAGAGGGATCCTGGATCTTTGATGAATTTTCTGAACTATTTTATCAGCCCTACGCTGCTCTTCCAAATTCCATCTTGGATACCCATCTGCTGAAATAATATCTCCCCTAAGATGTCTTAAACTTAATATAAATCAAGTTCCTGATTCCACACCTGCCCTTAAAACAATTCCACATTCAGTTTTCCCACCTAAGAAAATGGTGCCAACATCTTTTATGTTGCTTAAGCTGGAAACTGGGCATCATAGTTGACCTGTTTCTCACTGGGGCCTAAACTACTTCTGCAGCTTCCTTCTGGTCTCCTGGTTTCCACTGGGCCCTCCCTCTAACCTGTTCTCCACACAGCAAGCAGAAGGACCTGTGTAAGATGTGTCACTGAGCTCCCTTTGTTTCCTTCATGAAATGTACTATGTATTTTTATTCTATTTACATTTCATATAGCATTTAAGCTCCAGGAGAGAAGGGACCATATGTTTTGTTTTGTTTTGTTTTGTTTTGTTTTCCCTCCAAAGTATCCACAATGCCTTTGCACAGTGCCTGGCAAACAGTAGAAACTTAAAACATATTTTTTGAATACAACAACAACAAAATGTCATGTCATATCATGAGTTTCCTTTGGTTTGACATGACTCCTTGCAAACAGCTTCCAGATATCCCGCTACCCGCACTTGCCTCCTTAAATATCTCGTCCTCCTCCCGCAGGCGCCTCTGCTCCACCTGGCGCCGGCCGCTCTCCTCCGCCTCCCGCATCCTCCGCTGCCTCTCGGCCAGCATGGCAAAGGCGTGAACCCTCCTCTCCTCCTGCAGTCTCACCAGCTCTTTGGACAGGAAGTCAAACATGTCTGCCAGCGCCCTGCCTTCCAGTCCCGCCAAATGGTTTTCAACTACTGACACCTTAAAAATAATATGATCTTAATAATACAAATTCCACTAAGAATGGTTACTTATAAGGAGAGACACTTACATAGAACTCTTGACATTCACTCTATCTTCAGCATGCAATTAGTTTTCATGAGGAATATTATCTCTACCTTGACCCCATCCCAAGGATTATTACTGGGAAAACTTATGACACAAACTTAGACATGAGAAAGTGGATTGCTCAGTCACTGAAGGATCATGCTCCTCAAATTATAAAATAATTTAGTAAAGAATTCTGTTAGTGTCCACACAAGATGTATTTTTTAATTTCAATTTTATCCAGAATGTAAAGTGCTGTCTTTCCAGTCATAAAGAGAAATGTCTAGGGTTTTATTACAATATAACATTGGAGTTTAATAAAAATAGAATCTCCTAGAAATTCACTCATGATACCTTTAAATTTTTTAATGCCTGGTCCTTTAATACACATTTGGGTCATTTTAAGATCTTGAATAACATGAAAGTAGAAAACCATCACACTTTTTATTCTTTTAAACTGCTTCAAATCATTAACAACTATCTTTGAAATAGAGCAGGAAAATGTCTATATGATCACTGAGGTAAGATAAAGCCCTGGGTTGCTGTCCTAGCCTTGATATGTGGAGAATAAAGGCATTTAAAAGACTGTAGCCATTGCCACTTTCACCTGTTCCCTCTCCCCGTCTCAAGTATAAGGGGAAAGAGCTCTTCTCCAGTCACACTCCTTTAATATGGACAATTCTTCATCTCTGCTCAGTTCCCCTCTGGTTTGTACCCAAACAGCTCTTAAAGGTGATATGGCTGCCAGGTGTGAGACTGTCATTCAAGTGCAGTTGTTAGGCCCAACACATTCATCCTTATCCTTACCCACCACTCAGACCACACCTACCTTCTAACCACCAAGTCCAGCTTTACTTACATAATAGGGAGAGGTGGAAAGTAAGGGTGACAATCTTAATACTTCTAACATTTATAATCAGTTCATTCAACCCTGGGATCACAGATTTTCTCCTCATCTCCCTCGAGTTAGGGCAGATGCAACCTTTAAATCCTGAGATGGCTATCCATTCATGTCTAGCTTCCTCCCTTAGCAAGAAAGGTGGGTAGTATAATTTCATTAGAAGAGTAAGTAAAAATGCATTCAGCAAGATGATTCTGTTGTAGTCATATCATGGAAATCAGTGATTTTTAATCTTATTCATCTCATGGTACACATAAACCAATTAGTAAAATTTGGCAACACACCCTAAAATGTATCTTTTTGCCAATCTGATAAAAAAAAAAAAAATAGGTATAATTTTGTTTCATTCACACCAGACATCTATTGTGTTGGCTGCTGTCATTTTTAAATTTTGACAGTCTAAGGGAAAAGAAGTCAGTGTCCCTGATTAAATAGTCAGGTTTTTCATGTTTTAAAAATTCCATGTCAGATAAAGCACCAGCCTGCAAAGCCAAAGGTCACTGGTTCCATTCCCCAGCCAGGGCACATAACCAGGTTGCAAGCCAGGTCTCCAGCCAAATCTGTAGCTGGAGGCAGGTGAAAGGCAACCATACATTGATGTTTCTCTCCCTCTCTGCCTCTCTCCCTTTCCTTATCTCTAAAAATAATAAATTTTAAAAATAGTTTTTAAAAATTCCATGGCACACCAGTGTACCATGGCACGCTGGTTGAAAATTGCTGGTGCGATGCATTACACAACAGGGAGCCGTGCATTTTCTGGATTGTTTTCCACACAAAATGTAAGAGAAGAAAAAATGGAGAGGATCAGCACTGCTGTGGTGTGGGTATCCGCGAGGTACCCATCCATCTGCTATAAGTTTACTTTCTTATAACACCAAACACTGCAAATTGATTCTTTTTCACAATGATTAACAGATGAGGGGAGAAGTAGAAAAGTGCATCTACATTGTCAATAATGTTAAAAACTGCATATATAGAGAGCCAAAAAGATGACAGAGGAGTAAGTGGAGCTACTCCAATCTCCTCCCAGGTCCCATCTGGATTTACTTTTCTGGAGAAAAAGTCAGCTGGAATTACGAACAAGAACACCAGCTGGAAAGAAGTCCTATAACCATGGACAGAACAGAAGAGGACACTTCATCACAACGTGACTGGTAGGAATCTTGGAAATGTGAGAGGGCTGGCTGGGCCCCCGCCAGAGGCAGCAGAGAAGGGATGGAGCTGGGGGCTCCACCTGAGAAGGGGGGATCTGGTCCCCGAGCTGGGTGTCCCAGCTATAGCAACATGGTGGAGAGGAGAGCAGCATCTAGCTTAGAAGGGCGGAAAGCTGTGGAGGTTGCTGGCCTAAGAGAACACTGGAGACAGAGAACTACTAGGGTAACCACAGCGAAAATACATTGGCACCCATCTACCCTGGGCTCCAGCAGAGGGAGGGCAGGGAGGACTGGAGACACGTGGGGAGAGTTTGCGGTGGTGGCTTGGAGAGAAGTGGGGAGACAGCTGTGGGGATCCCGGTGCTGACTCATCTCCCACACCTCAGGCGAATGGCGCTGTGCCAAGCAGCTTCCTTATGAGGGTCCTCATAGCCCTGTCCACTGGAAGCAATCTGCCCTGCCCAGCGGCACCTGAGCCTGGTGCCTGATCACAATTCTCCGATTTACATCTAAATAAACCTCTCCTGCCCTGCCCTATCTGAGCATAGACACAATAGTTGGCACCTGAAGAGGTATCACTTTCCCAGCAGCACCTAGGCCTGGTAGCTGATTACAAACTCTGACTTACAGCTGGGTCAGCCAGACAGCCCCACACAGTGGCAAGTGAGCCTGGTGGCTGAGGGTGGATTAATTGGTTCACAACTGAGTTGGTTTGTCCCACCCACTGGCCTCTGGGCTTGACAGCTGATCACAAACTCATTGGATTACTACTGAATCTTTCAGTCTAGCCCAATGGCCCCTTAACTTGGCAGCTGATCACAGATTCATTGGATTGCAATAGAATCTTACAGTTGAGCCCAGTACCACCTAAGCCTGGTGGCCAATCACAGATTCATTGGATTACAATTGTACCTTGCTGTCTACCTAGTGGCTCCTGAGCATGGCAGCTGACCACAAATTCATTGATTTACATCTGAATCTGTCCCACCAGGCTGCACCTGAGCTGGTGGCTGACCCATTGGATTACAATTGAACCTCTTTTTCTACACCAGTAGGGCCAGAGTTTGGTAGCTGATTTATTGACTTACAACTTAATCAGTCTGTCACAAGCAGCATCTGAGCTTAGTGGTGGATCACAGATTGATAGGATTACAACTAAATCAATCATCCCAGCCTAGCAGGTCCTTAGCCTGGCAGCTGATGACACTGTGATTGGATTACAATGAAACCAAAAAATGGGGAGAAAAAGAAACAGTCCATCACCAAAAGGAAAGAAGATATCCCCAGAAAGATCACTAAATGAAACGGAAGCAAGCAAACTATCAGATATGGAATTCAAAATAATGATGATAGAGAAGCTCAATGAGCTCAGCCAGCACAAAGAAAACTACAAACAACTGCAGAGGTACTACAAAGAACTCTAGGGAAGGTACAAGGAACTTACTGAGAGCTACACCAGCATTAAAAGGACATAGTAACTATCACTAAGAGCCAGGAGGAAATGAAGAATACAATTTCTGAAATGAAGAAAACAGTAGACAGAATCAACAGCAGACTAGAGGAAGCAGAGGATCGGATCAGCCATATGGAGGACAATGTAGGAAGGTATTCCAAGATAGTGCAACAGACTGAAAAAAGGCTGAAAAAGAATGAAGAGGTTTTAAGAGAGCTGCAGGACAACATGAAATGCAATAATATCCATATCATAGGGATACCAAAAGGAGAGGAGAAACAAGGAGTGGAAAACCTGTTCAAAAAAAGTAATGATAGAAAATTTCCCTAACATGATGAGTGAAAACATTACTCAACTCAGGAAACACAGAGGGTCCCAGTGAGGATGAATCCAAACAGACCCACTCCAGGATACATTATAATTAAAATGGTAAACTTCAAAGACAAAGAGAGAATCCTAAAAGCATCAAGAGAGAAACAGCAAATAACATATAAGGGGGATCCAAAAAGGCTATCAAATGATTATTCAACAGAAACAATACAAGCCAGAAGGGAATGGCAAAAACTATTCCAAGTAATGGGAAACAAAGGCCTGCAACCAAGAATACTCTACCTAGCAAGGCTGCCATTCAAAATGGAAGGAGAAATAAGGAGTTTCCCAGACAAAAGAAGACTAAAAGAATACATCTCTACCAAACCAGCATTGCAAGAAATGCTAAAGGGTCTGGTTTAAAACAAAAAAAACAAAAAAACAGAACAACAACAACAACAAACAGAGAGAGACGGAGAGGAACACAGGTACAAAGTGGGAAAATGGCAATAAATAAGTATCAATCAATAATAACCTTAAATGTAAATGGATTAAATGCGCCAATCAAAAGACATAGGGTAGCTGAATGGATAAGAAAACATGACCCGCGTATATGCTGTCTTTAAAAGACCCATCTCACAGGTTGCAAGCCAGGTCTCCAGCCAGATCCATTGCTGGAGGCAGGTGAAAGGCAACCGTACATTGATGTTTCTCTCCCTCTCTGCCTCTCTCCCTTCCCCTCTCTCTGAAAAATAATAAAATATTTAAAAAAATAATAATAAAAGACCCATCTCAGAACAAAAGATCAATACAGATTGCAAGTTAAGGGATGGAAAAATATATATCAAGCAAATGGACATGGACAAAAGGCATGTCATGGACAAATAAAATAGCAATACTTATTTCAGACAAAATATATTTTATGATGAAGGCCATAAAAAGAGACAAAGAAGGACATTTCATAATACTTAAGAGAACAATCCATCAAGAAGAAATAACTCTGGTAAACATATATTCAACCAACACAGGAGCTCCAAAATATATAAGAAAAATCCTGGAGGACTTCAAGAAGGATATAAACAGCAATACACTAATAGTAGAAGATTTTAATACCCCACTATCAACAATAGACAGATCTTCCAAACAGAAAAACACCAAGCATATTGTGGCATTGAACAACACTCTAGAGGAAATGGACTTAATTGATATATACAGAACTTTCACAACAGAGAAGCAAAATACACATTCTTTTCAAATGCACGTGGAACATTCTCTAAGATAGACCACATGGTAGGTCATAAGACAAGCCTCTACAAATACATGAAAATTGAAATCATACCAAGCATCTTCTCAGATCACAATGGCTTGAAACTAGAAACCAACCTCAAGGGAAAAAAAACAAAAACACTCTAACTCATGGAGACTGAATAACATGGTTTTAAGTAATGAGTGGGTTAACAATGAGATCAAAGATGAAATCAAAAAGTTTCTGGAAACAAATGACAATGAATACACAACAGTCCAAAACCTATGGGACACAGCAAAGGCAGTCCTCAGAGGACTTTTCATAGCAGAATTTTCATAGCAATATGGGCCTACCTATAAAGGTCAGAAGAAGCTTATACAATCAACCTAATCATAAAGCTGCAAAAACTAAAGGAGCAACAACAAACAAAGCCCAGAGCAAGTAGAAGGAAGGAAATCATCAAGATCAGAGCAGAACTAAATAACTTAGAGACTCAAACTACAATTCAAGGAATCAATAAGTCCAAGAGCTGGCTCTTTGAAAAAATAAACAAAATTGACAAGCCTTTATCCAGACTCATCAAGAAAAAGAGAGAGGACCCAAATAAACAGAATCAGAAATGACAGAGGAGAAACCACAACTGATACCTCAGAAATAAAAAAGATTGTAAGAAATTATTACAAACAACTAGATGACAAGAAATAGGACAACCTGGGTGAAATGCACACACTTCTGGAAATACATAATCTACCAAAACTGAATCCAGAAGAACCAGAAAGCCTGAATAGGCCAATAAGAACTAGTGAAATTGAAGAAGTAATCAAGAATCTCTCAAAGCACAAGAGCCCTGGACCAGATGGCTACACAGCTGAATTCTACAAAACATTTAAAGAAGAACTAACTCCTATCCTTCTCAACCTATTCCAAAAATTCCAAGAAGAGGGAAAACTCCCAAACTCTTTCTATGAGGTCAATATTATTCTAATCTCAAAACCAGGGCAAGACACAACTAAGAAAGAAAACTATAGGCCAATATCTCTGATGAACATAGATGCTAAGACTCTCAATGAAATATTGGACAACCGGATTCAGTAGTACATTACAAAGATCATACACCATGATCAAGTAGGTTTCATCCCAGAGATGCAGGATGTTACAATATTTGCAAATCAATAAATATAATACACCACATCAACAAAATAAAACACAAAAACCATATGATTATATCAATAGATGCTGAAATAGCGTTTCATAAAGTACAGCAACCATTTATGATAAAAACCCACAACAAAATGGGAATAGAGGGAGCATACCTCAACATAATCAAGGCCATATATGAGAAACCTGAAGCCAACATCATACTCAATGGGCAAAAACTAAAAGCTTTACCCCTAAGATCAGGAACGAGACAAGGCTGTCCACTTTATCCACTTCTGTTCAACATCGTTTTGGAAGTACTAGCCATAGCTATAAGAGAGGAAAAAGGAATCAAAGGTATCCAAATTGGAAAGGAGGAAGTCAAACTGTCATTATTTGCAGATGATATGATAGTGTATGTACAAAACCTGATAGGCTCCACCAAAAACTTACTCGACCTAATAAGCAAATTTAGCAAGATATCTGGATATAAAGTCAATATCCAGAAATCAAAAGCATTTTGTATACCAATAATGAAACATCAGAGATACATGCAAGAAAACAAATCCCATTTAGCATAGCAACAAGAAAAATAAAGTACTTAGGAATAAACTTAACCAAGGAGGTAAGAGACCTATACTCAGAAAACTACAGAACACTGAAGAAAGAAATGAAGGAAGATACAAATAAAGGAAGCATATACCATGTTCATGGATGGGAAGAATTAATATCACTAAAACGTCCATACTACCCAAAGCAATGTATAGATTCAATGCAATCCAATTAAAATACCAATGACAGATTTCACAGAGATAAAAAAAATATTTCAAAAATTTATATGGAGCCAAAATTGACCACGAGTAGCCACAGCAATCTTGAGAAAGAAGAACAAGGTAGGAGGAAACACAATACTGGACATCAAACTATACTGTAAGGGGGATATAAGGAAGCCCCCCTAATGGCCTTGGCTAACCTCCCTTAACGGCCTTGGCTCTTGGGCAGCAGCCAGCTTGAGTGATAAGAAATGCGCCAAAAACTAGATCTAACTGCTACTTTTGCCTCTGTACACCCACTTGTGCCATGTAGGCTAGGGAGTAAAGCTTCAGCTATAAAAGTTGCTGCTTGCCTCAGCTCGGGGCCCAGAATTTGGAGAGTTTCTCCTCTGGGACCGCGCGTGAATAAAGGATTGTACTCCTGCACCTCCCCGGTGTCTGGTCAGTTTCCTTCTGAATTCTGATAGAACAATACTACAAGGCTACTGTCATCAAAACAGTCTGGTACTGGCATAAGAATAGACATATAGGTCAATGGAACAGAATAGCGAGTCTAGAAATAAACCCAGGGTTCTATGGTCAATTCATATTCAACAAAGGGGGAAGGAACATGAAATGGAGTAAAAATAGTTTCCTCAACAAGTGGTGTTGGGAGAACTGGACAGCAACATGCAAAAAGATAAAACTAGACCACCCATTTACACCATACACCAGAAGATACTCAAGATGGACAAAGGACTTAAACATAAGCAGTGCCACCATAAAGGTCCTGGACAAAAATATAGGCAGTAAAATTTTAGATATCCTATGCAGAAATATGTTTACTGATACTTCAACCAAGGGCAAAGGAAATAAAAGAATAAATGAACAAATGGGACTATATCAAACTGAAAAGCTTCTCTTCAGCTAAAGAAAACACCAGCAAAATTCAAAGGGAACCAACTGTATGGGAAAACATATTGTCAATGATACCTCAGACAATGGTTTGATTTCCAAAATATATAAAGAACTAATGCAACTCAACACCAGGGAGACAGACAGCCCAATTAAAAACTGGGCAAAGGACCTGTACAGACAATTCACTGAGGAAGACATACAAAGGGACCAAAGGCATATGAAAGAATGCTCAACATCACTAGCCATCAGAGAGTTGCAAATTAAAACCACAATCAGACACCACCTCACACCTGTCAGAATGGCAATCATCAACAAATCAACAAACAACAAGTGTTGGCAAGGATGTGGGGCAAACGTAACCCTCGTGCACTGTTGGTGGGAATGTGGGCTGGTGCAGCCACTGTGGAAAACAGTATGGGGTTTCCTTAAAAAAGTAAAAATGGAACTGCCTTTTGATCCAGCAATTCCACTACCAAGACTATACCCGAAGAACCCTGAAACACCAATTCATAAGAACCTATGTACCCCTATGTTCATAGCAACGCTATTTACTATAGCCAAGTGCTAGAAACAGCCTAAGTGGCCATCAGTGGATGAATGGATCAAAAAACTTTGGTACATTTACACAATGGAATACTACACAGCAGAAAGAAAGAAGGAACTCCTACTCTTTGCAACCACATGGATGGAATTGGAAAGCATCATGCTTAGTGAAATAAGGCAGTCAGTGAAAGACAAATACCATATAATTTCACCCATTTCAGGACAATAATGAATAAAACAAACAAATAAGGTAAACAGAACCAGATACATGAACACAATGAATAGACCTTAAGGGGCAGGGGGCAGGGGGCAAGGGGGAAGAAGAGGCAAAGATGGGGAGCAGTTTAGTCAAGGAACTATTATGGAAGAACCATGGACATGGACAAGTGGGATTGACTTTGTTGGGGAGTGGTTGGGTGGGGAAGGGGACAGAGGGAAGTAAAAAGGGGATGAATGTAATACAACAACAATAAAATTAAAAAAACAAAACAACAACAACAAAAAAACCTGTGTATATAGAGATGAACACCAGAAGAGAATAAGAAAACATTTACCATGGTTAGGTGCGAGCTGCTATTAGCAGCTGTTGTCCGGACAGAGCGTAGAGGTCACGATGAAAGTCACAGAATATCATGATATTAATGTCTTTAGTATGCAGTTTAATCAGCATGAGCTACGGACAGCTCCGAAGCTCAGAAATAGGTGTTGATATTTAAACATAAAATTCATTTCTCACTTTTTTCTTATTGCTTTTATTACTGTTCATTCTACTAAGCTCCCACAAATTGAAATATAGTATAGTTGCCAAATGTTTAAGAAAAATTAAAAGGGAAAACCTTTTCAAATGTATGCTTATTTTTTATTTCTTCTTCTTTCTTTCCTTTTTATTTTAAATAAAGAATATAGGATCATATTCAATTCGGTGAGGCACACCCCATTCCAGATATGGATTAAAGCAGCACTGTTTCAAAATGCTGTCTGTGGCACAGTGATGGGATTGTGGGGAAAGTTGGTTTTTCATTAGTTCATTTATTATTATAATGTTGTCCAGGCAATAGTGAAAATCAAGGGAGAAAATGTAACAAGAAACAAAAGGAAAGAACCTTGTGTTCATGCAGGTGCCTCTGCCTCTGTAAGGCCAGGGTCACTTGTTTCTCCGCTTTCTTCACCAGCCTATCATCTTCTTGTAGTGCGTGGGTGGTGCGCAGCTCCTGAATCAACTCCAGTCGCTTTTCTTTCCCTTCAAACATCTGTATCAAATCAAATCAAATCAAAGACAGCCTTGCAAATTAGCATCCCTGTGTCAGGCCGGAGTACTCATACGCAGTTACTTAGGAAGAGCGGGTTCTGCTCCGCCTTTTGGGACCACAGAGCAGGAATGTTCCTCAGAGTGAGGTCAGCCTGCTTTTCTATACCTTCAGCTTCTCAGGTAGAGGAGCTTAGATATCCATTAGCTGTTTACTTAATTTCTTAAAATGCCTTTCAAAGATAAGGTGCTAACTAGAGGGCCATATTAAGTAACTTGAGCTTCCCCTCATTTCCTGGGCTCCTCCTTCCCTAGGAAACCTGGGGATGGTGTATTTCATGGCGATTTTTCTTCCCCAGTATATCTACCCCTGGTTTGTAATACACAACGTGCTGTCTGAACTGTGGCATTTCTCCTGGGGATATACCAAAAGGAATGTAAGAATAATGCTGAACACAAAATGCTCACCCAGCTTCCCTGGACTTTTCATAACTGAGTCTAGTCACTTAAGAGTTATGTCTGGGCAGCCCTGGCTGGTAGCAAAAGGATATGGTGCTGGCCTGCAAACCCAAAGGTTGCTGGTTCAATTCCCCAGCCAGGGCACATAACCAGGTTGCAAGCCAGGTCTCCAGCCAGTTCCTTGGCTGGAGGCAGGTGAAAGGCAACCATTCATTGATGTTTCTCTCCCTCTCTGCCTCTCTCCCTTTCTCTCTCTCTCTCTGGAAATAATAAATAAAATCTTTTAAAAATAAAATAAATAAATAAAAGAGTTATGTCTGTGGAGGAAAAACATTTTTCAGCAAGGGCTTTACATGAGTCCACTTTTTAAACTGAGCGCTGCTTTGGCAGCACCAATAATTTGACTAAGTTTCTCAGTCAGGAAGATCAGAGCTGAATTTTTTGACAGTTAATATTCTCTCAGACCCACATGACATGCCTGTAAAATAGAGTAATTGGCAGGAAAAAAAATAAGATGACATATGTGGAGCAAAAAAATGTATAATATGGGCATTTAGTAGAGGTTCAAAACTGTAGTTATTGTTAAGCTATTTCATTCATTATTTAGGTACTGCCAGCTATGTGTAAGCTCAAATAACTGTAGTATGATTTTGTAGAAAATTAGGGAATCCACGTGGTTGGTGATGTTTTAATGGTCAAAATTCAGATAAGAAAAGTACTGGATTTAGCAATTCCAAGAAAGACATTAGTTTCTCATTTGGTTACAACTTCCACAAACAGCTGACAGGTCACTTTTCTTCTTGACACTGTGTCTCCCATCTGGACAATCTGTGGCAGTAGAAGGGAATGGGTAGGTAATTTCCATAAAACAGTAGAATGAATTTGATCCCAGGGAACCAAGCACACACGCGTACTATAAATCTATTCTCAAAGAAGCAGCACAGGGCTCGTGGTCGGACCCTACATACCATGTTCTGAACAACTCTACCCCGAAGTAATTTTTGAAGGTAGAGAACAGCCATTTCTATATCTTCTTCTTCCTAAAAGAACAAAGGGAGAACAAGCAGCTTGAGAATAGCAGTCAGCATCAAATACTTTTTTGAAGAATTATATCAAATGAAAGAGACTATGCTAGATTTCAGAGGATTTAAAGAGAAATAAGATGGTTCCTACCTTCATTGAACATATAGCATTTCAAATGTTACTTATAGAATTACTAGAACTCATTATTTTTATCATAAATATTATTAACAAATCATATCAAAAACAAAAAATTCAGCTACTGTCATACTATCCCTACAATTTATGCCATTTTCATTTATATATACTCCTTTACAGCAAAATTGTTCTTGAAGCAGAAAGTATAATGGATAACATCTTTTTTGCAATAATTTTCATGTTTGATCATGAGTAGACAAAGAATACAGCTAGTTAACATCAGTCTACAGTGAGGTGCTTCTCACAAGAATTTAGGAAAACTGTAAAATTATAATTTAGCAAACAAGATTAACCATTTACAAAAATCACCTTAAATGGCTGTGTCAAAAGCAGAGTGTGCAAATCTAATTAAGATACCCCTGAATGTAGAAAAAAGCAATGGTAAAATCAATAGCATTAACAAACATGATAGATGTGTTAGCCACAGGCAATGGTCAGCACACAGCCTAAAAAGGGGGAGCTGTCCAGAAGCATCTCCTAGCCAGTCAGTGGGAGGCAGCCCAGTGCCTCCCCCATCAGAGGCCTGAGTGAGATCTCCCGTAAATTCCCTGCCTGGACAAAGCACAGCCTCCTGAACATAATTTGGCTTCTGGTGAGAACTGCCCTCTACTGAAAGATAATGGGCTGATCTACCAAGAGGAATATCCTGTTCCACCAGGAGTTCTGGTTTGCTCCATAACTTATTAAATTTGCATTTTGACATCTCTAGCAGTTTATTGTGGATTTATTTAGTCTGGTCCAGTCCTTTAAATCCTAGCCAACTATGGTAACTTGATCAAACTGAGCCTGATCTATAAAGATGAGATATTACCCCGGTCTGGGTGAGCTCTTTCAGCCACTTCTACCTCAGAAGGCAGCCTGTCTTGGTGGCTTTCTGCTATTTTGTTCCTCTCTGACTCCAGCTGTTATCCACCACTTCCTCATGTGGGAAGATAGTTACAGTAACTGATTACCATTCAATCTTTTTTGTTTTTGTTTTTGTTTTTTTTTTTTTTTTTTGACATACATGAGAATTACTTTCTGTTGCCTGTTTTCTTGGGGAAACTTTTTATTATTGAAAATGTTTGAGTTTAGATTTTATTTCATTTCACTTCGCTTTTTTTTGCCATTGTGTGTTCTCTATGTTTGAGAATAAGAATAAAAGCAATGTAAATTAACACTATTAAATTAGGTTTGTTTTCAATCCAAAATATCCTAAGCATAAGCAGACAGCAAGGCTGAATTTAGCATTTTAAATAGGAAAGTTTCAAACTTACATTGGAACTCAGTTCCAAGGTTGGAGTGGGCAGCCGAGGTTGAGGTACTGGCTTTTTTTGAAGAAAGAGCAGAGGCTTCTTTGGTTCAAGAACTTTATTCTTCTTATCCAACAGTGCCTGAAATAACACCAACTACTGTCATTTCTTACCTTTATGTTTTTCTAGGCCAAAGATCTGAATATCATTCAGAAATAGTCTTCTCTGTGGCTATGCTAAGACAGTTTGAGAAAGTCCAAACTAGGCACTGTGTCTCCCAAGGGACACCGTGACATTCCTAAGGATCGATTAACCACTGAATAAACATGCCACACATTCTAGGTGTACCCATTTTAATTAAAAATTTGGAGAATTTTAAACATTTTCTGAGTTTTTAAAGGTTCTGTCATGTGTGAATGCAAGCAAAACACCCAACTCCTGTTCTTCCACCTGAGCTAATTTGCTATTTTAAGATTTTGTTTTAAAGATTCTACTCATTATTTTCAGAGAGAAAGGTAGGGAGGGAGGAAGAAAGGGAGAGAAACATCAATGTATGGTTGGTTCTCATCTGCCTCCAGCTACAGACCTGGCTGGAGACCTGGCTTGCAACATGGTTATGTGCCCTGGCTGGGAATCAAACCAGCAACCTTCGGGATCACAGGCTAGCGCCAATCCACTGAGCCATACCAGCCAGGGCTAACTTGCTATTTTAAATGGCTGCTTAGATTATATGAAATTTTCCTGTGCAATAATAGGCTGAAATGTTTGGTATGTTTTCTTGTTATAGGGAAACTGAGGAGCAGTATATGGCAACTGTCCAAATGAAGAAAGAACTTTACACTTAGCCTTGAAGACTCATCATCAAGAATTTTAAAATTAATTTGTCTCCTTATGAAAGAGTGTATGTGTTTCTGTTTCAACACCCTTTTTTTTTTTTGTACTGTTAATCATCAGAAGTCTTGCCAAAATTGTATGTAATAAAAGGTCTTATTCATTGGATCCATTTTAAGTTTTACGGTAATACTTTAAGTTAAAAACATCAAAAATTCTCATCTCAACACTTTTAAAATCATACCTTAGTTAATTTTTCATCATATAACAATTTTTACATTGTTTTTCCACAAAAATAGATGTTATAAAATAATAAGCACTAAGCCAAAAGTTAAAATTAATAAAATATGCCAATTGCAAGTATAATTTGGAACCACATGTAATTACTGTGGTTGCAATAGAGCCTTCTAGTTTCTTCAAAATAAAACTGACAATAAACATATAATAGCTCTGTGATAAACACAAAAAATGAGTCAATAGAAAGCAGCAGTCTAAAGTTAATTGGTAATTCTAAACTCAGGCATCTCATGAGTAAAATGCCCTGAGCAACGTCACATGAAACTATTTTAAAACCAATCATTCATAACACATTATATTGGTAAGGATGTGGGAAAGCAGGCATTCTCATGCATTGCTAAAATTAGTATATCATTTCTATAATTACCTATTTGTACTTCTTAATCTTCTCACCTCTTCACCCATTCCCCCAAACCCCTCTCCCATTTGGCAACCATCAAAACCTTTCCATATCCATGATTCTGTCTCTGTTCTTTGTGTTTGCTTAGTTCATTTTTTTTATTCAATTGCTGATAGATGTATATTTATTGCCATTTTATTGTTCATAGGTTTGATCTTCTTCTTTCTCTTAAATAAGTCCCTTTAACATTTCATATAATAGTGGTTTGGTGATCATGAACTCCTTTTGTTCTTGTCTGGGAAGCTTTTTTTATTTTCCCTTTGATTCTAAATGATATCTTTGCTGGGGAGAGTAATCTTGGCTATAGTCCCTGCTTTTCATGACTTTGAATATTTCTTGCCAATTCTATCTAGCCTGCAAAGTTTCTTTTAAGAAATCAGAGGACAGTCTCATGGTAACTCCTTTGTAGGTAGCTAACTTCTTTTCTCTTGCTGCTTTTAGGATTCTCTCTTATCTTTAACTTTTGGCATTTTAATTATGATGTGTCTTAGTGTGGGCCTCTTACATGCTTCCTGGACTTGCATGTCTATTTTCTCCATCAAATTAGGACACTTTCTTTCATTCTTTTTTCAAATAGATTTCCAATTCCTTGCTCTTTCTCTTCTCCTTCTGCCAACTGTATGATGCAAATGTTGGACCTCTTGAAGTTGTCCCAGAGGCTGCTTATATTATCCTCACTTTTCTTCTTCTTGTTGTTCTGATTGCTTGTTTTTGCTCCCTTATCTTCTAAACCATTTATTTTATTCTCAGCTTCATTCACTCTACTGTTGTTTCCCTGTAAGTTGTTTTTATTTCAATTAGTTTGTCTCTGACTGAATCTTTTTTATGCTGTTGAGGTTCTCACTAAGTTCCTTGAGCATCCTTATCACCAGTGTTTTGAACTCTGCATCTGGTAAATTGCTTATCTCCATTCTATTTAAAATTTTACTGGCATTTTTTTGGCATTTTGTTCTTTCATTTGGGCCATGTTTTTTGTCTCCTCATTTTGGCAACCTCCCTATGTTTATTTCTATGTATTAAGTAGAGGTGCTATGACTCTTGTCTTGGTAGTGTGGCCTAATGTAGTAGGTGTCCTGTAGGGAACAATGGCACAGCCTCCCCCGTCACCCAAGCTGGGTACTCGAAGTATGTCGTTTATGTGGGCAGAATACACCCTCCTTTGGCAGTTGAACCTTGATTGCTATTGGCAGGTCAATGGGAGGGTCATAGCTGCAAAGATTGGCTATGACCACTTACCACCAACCTCCACCCTTCATGGAGGATCAGCAGTGCAGAGGCAGGATGGTGGCACTCCAACACTATCTATAGCTGTCCACTGGGTACACAAGCTCTTGGTTTAACCAGGTGGTGCAGGCCAAGGTCAGCCCCAACCTTTGCCCGGGGCCACCCTGCTTGAGCTATAAAGCAATCTGAGATAGTTGTTACTTGTGCTGGGCTTGGAGATCCCAAGTGAAGCCAAGCTGTGACTCTAGGCTGGGTGCTATTAGTGCTGGGCCTGAGGGTAGTTAACAAGAAGTATGGGGACCAGGGGCTCACTGAATCCAGCTGCTGCTTGTTTGATAGGATTTAGAAAGTTGTGAAGCATGAGCCAAGATCAGCTACTCATATGGAAAAGTCACAGTTAACAGTTTGGGTCAGCCCATAAACTGGGTGGAAGGGAGTCTCAGGGGATCTCCAGGGCAGGGCCAACAGTGTTAACCAGGTTGATCGAGTCTCAGATATGGCACCCCCCTGCCAGCTCAGTGGCTGTTTGGGGAGAGGGCACTGGAAAGGGACAATGGCTTCTGCCTACCTTTCTATTTGGGAGAAAGCTGTGTCCCAGCTCCCACCTTGATAACAGACACTTCAGTTCCTCTCTGTATGCCACTAGTGCCTTTCAAGCTATGATCCCAGTGCTGGAGCTCAGAGGGAGTGAGTCTGAGTAAATCCGTGTGCTGGTTCTTTAAGGTGAATTGCTTGGGACTCCAGAAGTTTCTTCCACTGACTCAATCCCCACTGGGTTTTGCAGTCAGAAATTATGGAGATTTACCTTCCTAGAAATGGATCCCTGGGCTGCAGGGAGCCTGGCGTGGGGCTGGGACTTCTCACCCATGACATATTACTCCTGAATTTTTATCCACCATACATGGATGTGGGACCAGCCAATTCCATGTCTCTGCCTTTCCTACCAGCCCAGATTAATGGGGTTTCTTAAATTCTGTAGTTGACAGATTTTCATTCAACTTGATTTGTGAGTTTTGAGAGACAGTTGTTCTGTATTTTAGTTGTAATTTTTATGTGGTCGTGAGTAGTTGAACCATGTTTATCTATGCCACCATCTTGACTGGAAGTCCATGGTGATGTTGAATAATCTTGTGAGTGCGCTAAAAAAACCTGAATTTTATGTTTTAAAGTGGTGAATTTTGTGGTATGTGAATTATAGCTCAAAAAAAAGTAAAGCAGAAAGAAAGACTTCCTGACACAGACAAAAACTGAAGGAGCCCTGGCTGGTAACACAGTGGATAAGGTACTAGCTGATGAACCCGAAAGTCACTGGTTCGATTCCAGCCAAGGAACATAACCAGGTTGCAAGCCAGATCTCCAGCCAGGTCCGCAGATGGAGGCAAGTGAAAGGCAACCATACACTGATGTCTTTCTCCATCTCTGCCTATCTCCCTTCTCCTCTCTCTAAAAAAAATAATAAGATCTTTAAAAAAAAAAACTGAACGAGTACATTGTCAGCAAAAAATGCCCTGCAATAAACAATGAAATAAGTTTTTCAGGCAGGAGAAAGTGACATAGGTCAGAAACGTGGATCTATTATATAAAGAAAGAAAGAGTGGTGAAGTAATGAATAAAAAATAACTGGTAAATGATTAATAGTAAAAATGATTATGGCATATGGATCAGTGAAATAAATTACAGCAACGTGTCTAGGACCCTGGCCGGAGAGCAACTGAGTTAGAAGTTAATTAGAAAATGAGTCAAAATTCCTGCATATCTAAAAAATTTAAAACACACTGTTTAATACTCACAGCTCAAAAACCATAATGGATGTTTTAAAAAATTAAACATTAACAAAAATGACAAACACTATATATCAAAACTAATGGATAGAACCAACACCAGTGTTTTGAAGAAAATGTTTAGCCTTAAATACTTATACAAATACTTACAGACTTATATAAAACTGATATGTGACTGAGAATTAATAAGCTATAGGTATACTTTAAGTTAGGAAAAGAACTATAAAATAAGCCCAAAGAAAGTAGAAAGATATAATAAATGTGAATGGAATTAATGAAATTGAAATAAACATGTATAATAAAGAAAATCAACAAAGTCAAAAGTTGCATTGTATGAAGAAACAATACCAAGAAAATAAACAGACCTCTAGTAAAATATAAATAATAGTATGAGGGAGAATGGGTAAGTGGGGAGGGGGACAAAGGGGAGCAAAAAGGGGATGGATGTAATACAACAACAATAAAATTAAATTTAAAATATAATAGTAATAATGGTATGAATGAAAATGAAAACAGGGCATTTTATAGATAAATTTATAGATAATTTCATTAAAGTAATTATAAAATAATATTACCAACAACCATATTCCCAAATATTTGAAAAATTAGGTAAAATGGAATTTGTAAAGAAAATATAATTTATTAAGACAATGCAGAAATTCTAAGTTGAAAAGAAACTGGAGAGCGATTAAAAATTTCCCCTAGAGGACTTCTGGCCAAGATGGAGGTGTAAGTAGACACAATGCATCTCCCTCCAAAACTAAGAAGGAATACATCTACCTCAAAACTAGAGACAACCGGAAATTCCATAAAATTGAACTGCATGAAAGTCTAACAAAGATATAAAGAAGAAATCTCATCTAGACAGGTAGGAGGGGCAGAGCTGGGACAGAGAGGATGCAGCTTGAAAGCATGGCAACTGCAGCAGGAGAGTGGCTGGTGTTGGCCAGTGGAAAGCTCAGTCACACATTAAAAAAAAAAAAAAAAAAAAAAAGTAGAGAACCTGGTGGTGCTCCCAGACTAGGCTGCATGGCTCATAGTTCCAGGACCAGGGGTGGGGATGTGGCTGGGAGGAATAAAGTTTCATTGTTTTTGACTGTGAAAACCAGTGGCCTTTGGAGTATAGGAAGAAACTACCAGTCTCTCAGCAGAGTCTGTTTGTTTAAAGGGCACTCACGGTCCTAGAACATCTACAGACCCACCCACTCTAGAAACACAGCCAGGGCAACAGCTAGAGAGGTACCAGTCACATACAAAAGTGGGAGAAGTGCTTAGAAAAAAGGCAAGTGATGAGCAAGCAGCATTGTTCTCTCTCAGACCCCTCCCCCACATACAGCAAAACAACACGGTGAAACTGGCCCTCCCATACTGATGAATACCTAAGGCTCCACCCCTTACAAAGTGACAGGTGTGGCAGCTGTACCTAAGACACAGAGGCAAGCACAGGAGCCTGTGAAGTTGAGGAGACAGATAAATATGTTTCAAAAAAAAGGAAACAGATCAAGGTTCCAGTGGCCAAACTAAGAAACAAAGAAATAGCCAGCCTGACAGATGCACAGTTTAAAATGCTGGTAATAAAGATGTTCACAGATTTGACTGATATGCTTAAATACAGCAAATGCAGAAGGGAGCATGTGAAGACTAAACTAAATTAAATGAAGGAAAATCCACATGAAACCAAGGGTGAGGTGGAGGGGAATAGGGTTCAAGTCAATGATTTGGAACATAAGGAAGAAATAAAACAGTCAACTACACAGAATGAAGAAATAAGAATTCAAAAGAATTGAGGAGAGGCCTAGAAACTTCAGGGACAACTTTAAACATGCCAACATTTTAATCATACGGGTGCCAGAAGGAGAGGAAGAGCAAGAAATTGAAAACTTGTGTGAAAAAATAATGAAGGAAAACTTCCCAAATTTGGCAAAAGATATAGACATAAAGTCCAGGAAGCACAGATAGGACCAAACAAGCTAGACCCAACGAGGACCAAGACACCAAGACATATCATAATTAAAATGCCAAAGGTTAAAGATAAAGAGAGAATCTTAAAAGCAGCAAGAGAAAAGAAGAGAGTTACCTACAAAGGGGTTCCTATAAGACTATCAGCTAATTCCTCAAAAGAAACTTTGCAGGCAAAAAGAGACTGGCAAGAAGTACTCAAAGAGATAGAAAGCAAGGACCTACAACCAAGATTACTCTAACCAGCAAAGTTATCATTTACAATGGAAGGACAATACCCTTGGTTTCTCTTCAAAACAAAAAAATCTTTTGCCTTTTACAATGGAATTGCAGATAAAGTGCTTGCCAGACAAGGTAAAGCTAAAGGAGTTCATTATCACCAAACCATTATCATATGAAATGTCAAAGGAACTTACTTAAGAAAAAGATGATCACAACTATGAACATTAAAATGACAACAAACTCACAACTATCAACAACAGAATCTAAAAAAAAAAAAAAAAATTAACAAACTAACTAAACAAACAACCAGAATGGGATCAGAATTATAAGTATGGAGATCACTGGGAGGGTTATCAGCTGGGAGGGGGAAGAGGGAGAAATAGGGAAATGGTACAGGAATTAGGAAACATAATTGGTGGACACAAGATAGACAGGGGGTAGGTAAGAATAATATAGGAAAGGATGAAATCAGGGAACTTATATGCATGACCCATGGACATGAACTAAGGAGGTAGGATTGCAGGAGGGAAGAGGGGTCTTGAGTGGAAGGGAGTAAAGGGAAAAGAAGTTGGGACAACTGTAACAGCATAATCAATAAAATATACTTTAAAGTTTTTTCCCATAAAGGAAATGCAGTCTCGAAAAACTTTATATGAATAGCTAACCAAACTAAAGTAATAGATAATCTCAAACTTAGTTAAACTCCTTTTAAAAGTAGAAAAGAAAGAATACTCTCCAGTACATTTTGGAAGACTTGCATAATTCTGACCCCAATGTCATATGCAGTCAAAATGAAAAAGAAAAATAAGGTAATTTCACTCATGAATATAGAATTAAAATTCTAAACACCATATTAATAACTCATCCATCAATGTATTGAAAATAAGATAATACACCTTGATCAAGTTAGGTCCTTTCCAGATATGCAAGGATAAATTATTATTTGTAAAAAAAAATACTGTACCTGTTCCTTAATGCAAGAATAACTTTTTCAAAAGAAAAAAAAAGGCATAATTACCTTAATAGATGCAGACAAAATGTTAGATAAAATGCAACATAAGCGCATGATTTAAAGCTTCAGTAAATTAAAATGGAAGGGAACTTCCATACCCTATCTTAATAGTAGTAGTAGCTACAAAAAATAAATCTTACAGAAAATAAGAGAATAATAAACACCGAGTTCAGAATAGGTAAATGGAGGATGAGTTTGGAAAGAATCACACAGATACATGTAAATGATTGTCAAGGTCCTAATTTTTATCTTGAGTATGGGCTCCCATGGTTCTTACTCTATTACTAAAACCAACTGAACAAACAAATATGCATTGCCAGTGATAAGAATGTCATAAACCAAAAAGTCTCAAAGTGTGGTTCCTGCAGCATCAGTATCACCAGAAATTTGTACCAAATGCCAACAATACTCCAGCCCCACCACAGACCTACTGAATCAGAAACTTGGGGGTGGGGCCTGAAATATGTTCTATAAGCCCCCTAGGTGATCCTGATGCGTGATACAAGTTGAGCACTACTACCTCAAACACAAATTCTAAAGTATCCAAGTCTGTACACCTATTTATCCACTTAACAAAATAAAAAGCCTAACTGGTGCATGCTGTGTTATTTGTTTATGGGGATAACCATCATATTTTCTTATTTAGTTAAGTTTTAAACTGGATGCGAGGGGAGTTGAACATGACTGCCTTTCTTCATGATGCCCTGGTAACAAATATAAAAGAGAGAAAATGAGGCCTATTAAACTCTTACAACCAGTAGTAATTCCTAACATTAGATATTTGCTACACCTCAATGTAGTGTCAAATTTATGTAACTTGAAAGTCAGAACCACTTTTAGAGTATAACATGACTACTGCAAATGAAAAGAGCAACCTCCAAGAGGATTTCCAATAGTTTAAAATGCGGGAAAAACGCACGTTGGTTCAGCAGGACACACACAGCACAGACAAGCCCCAGAAGAGAAAGTCCATGGAGAGGAGGAATGAATGGTTGTATGTTGAGAATTACTGGGCATTACTGCTACCCAAGACAAAGAGCAATTTTTGGAGTATATACTTCTCTGCAAAAGTTCCACTAGAAGTATCTTGTCTTCCACCCAAAGATTATACCTTATGAACCTCTGCCAGCTCATGGTCCATCCTTGCAGCCCTCTTTAGAAAACCAGCTTTGGTGGTAATGACTTTAGGTTTGGGAGGTCTGATTCGGGGCTGTGTCACAAAATCTGGGAGACATGACTCAAGTTCAACTAATCCTATAGAAAGAAAGTACATGTTTTTAGTGTTTATGCTTAAACTTAGCATTTTGAAAGCATATTGTTTATTTTAATATCTGTTTGCCAAGTGGTCTCACCTAGAATTATTGATGAAATGTATCTCATATAAATGAATTATCCTCAAAGTATAAAGCAGATTTATATATAAACTAATGTTCTCAGTGACTGACTTATACTTTAAAAATGAGAAATGCATATATTCTAAAATGAAAACACTGCCTTATAAAAAATTAATTCCATAACAACAGTTGATAGAAAATGAACATCATATGATACATGAACCACCATTCTAACATGAGTATATACTAATTTATCATATTCTGCTCTGGATATGATAAGCAACACTGTGACCATCAACTCATGATCTTGACCATGTGATGCTTCAACTTGTCAACTACAATTTTAATAATTGAAACGAAGGCCTCTCTTGAGCTTTATAACAGAAATAGACCTTCTTCGTGAATTTAATCCCTGGTTTTCCATCCCCTTGTCCACTAGTTTTTTGGCATTTCTTCTTAAAGGACTGATTTTTATCATGTATTTCCTATTTGCTTCATAAACCTGTTATAAAAGGTTTTTCTATTCCATTTTGGCCTAACGTTGATTATTAGTGACATTAAACATGTTTAAATGTTTAGTAACAACTTGGCTTTACTCCTTGATAAACTGTTGTATAGTGTACCCATTTATTTATATGGTCTTAGTAGTTTTTATTAGTTTATATCAACTTATTAATAATATTAAATATATTAATTACTACTTCCCACAAATATTTTTATTTGTTGTTAGGTTTTAATCTAAATTGCTGTTTTATATATTTGATTTTTTTCATTCATTAAAAGATTTTATTCGTTATCTTCAGAGAGAAGGGCAGGGAAGGAGGAAGAAAGGGAGAGAAGCATCAACGTATGGTTACCTTTCACCTGCCTCCAGCTGGGGACCTGGCTGGAGACCTGGCTTGCAACCTGGTTATGTGCCCTGGATGGGGAATCAAACCAGCGACCTTTGGGTTTACAGGCTGGCACCAATCCTACATACGCCATTTTTATTTCTCTTTTTTCCACCACTATTGAACTATGTTAGCTTATATTTGTTTATCTAATTTGACTGTGGTATATTTTGTTACCACTTGATAACAATCACAATTGATAAACCTGATCACTAGTAAAAAAAGATCTAAAGTACTACTCACATCAAGGCATAGACTCTCCTCCCTAAGATATAGATAGATATAGATATAGATGAATTATATATTTAATTTATATTTCTAAGATACCCTTTTTATACTGAACTTGTAATCATATAATAAGTTGCTTACCTTCATAGGTGTTGAGATAGTGGTTTTTTACTACAAAGTCCTCTGAGTTGTTGTCTGGGAAACGACCAAGACGAGCTTGAGGTCCATAGACCTGTGATGCATAATCAGAATAATCCTTGACGATGTTTCTTCTCTCCAACTTCCCTTCTATATTCTTTCTCTTTCCCATAAGTTTTCTGATTGCTAAAATAAAACATACATCCATGACTATTCCCAAAATATTGTTCTGAATGGTCCAAATGAAGATTGATAAACCAGTTCTAGTTTTATTCTGAGGGAAGCTACTGAACTGAATGAATTTTATTATATCCACTCACTGCAGCAAGACTGTAACAGTAAAAACAGAAGTCTGTCATCTGTGGCCCAGGCAGGAGTTACAGAAGCTGAATCAATTAGTGTCCTTGATTAATATTCAACAAAAATCTTTTTTTTTTAAAGATTTTATTTATTATTTTCAGAGAGAGGGGAAGGGAGAGAGGCAGAGAGAGAGAGACATCAGTATGGTTGCCTTTCACCTGCCTCCAGCCATGGATCTGGCTGGAGATCTGGCTTGTAACCTGTTTATGTTGCCCTGGATGGGGAATCGAACCAATGACCTTTGGGTTCTCAGGCCAGTGCCTTAAACACTGTGCTACCAGCCAGGGCTCAACAAAAATTTTTAAAAAGTGTTCCAAGCTCTGAGCCAAGAAGATTTATTCAATAAAAATTTCTTAAATAAATGAAAGAAACTCAAAGTAAAAAAAAAACAAAAAAAACCCATGTTCAATGGAGACTACAGGTTCTTCAATAATCTCGGCCCATCTTGGCTAACACCAGAATAAATAGGAATACATCAAGTTCTGAAGAAAACATATATTGACACTATCTAAATGCAGCTAAATTTGAAAGCTATTTTCTTGCATAAAGAAAAAGTCACTTAAAATAATTTTTAAAGAATTTAATTTTTGTAATCATCTTATTTTAGCTAGAAAAATTATCCTTTTGAATGATTTTTTTAAATGTGGTCATATTGCTATTATGTTATAAACTGCTAATTTGCATATGTTGATATAATTGATACAATTTTTATAAGTAAATCAATTACATTAAAAGTTACTTAACAAATATAACTATAAAGTTAAGTGGCATGGTACTAAGTTAAAACAATTTCAGGGGGACAGAGGGGAGCAAAAAGGGGATGGATGTAATACAACAACAATAAAATTTTTAAAAAAAGAAAAATTAAAATAAAATAAAACAATTTCAATTTATTTATTTATTGAAGATTAAAAAAAAAAGATTTTATTCATTATTTTTTGAGAAAGGAAGGGAGGGAGAAAGAAGGAAAGGGAAGCATCAGTGTATGGTTGCCTTTTACCTGCCTCTAACTGGGGACTTGGCTGCAGACCTGGCTTGCAATCTGGGTACGTGCCCTGACTGGGAATCAAACCAAAGACACTAGGGTTCACAGGCTGGTGCTAAATCCACTGAGCCACACCAGGCAGGGTTCAATTTTATTTTAAAAATTTTATTTAGTCATCCATTATCTTCCACTGACTCTTCTTTTTATGTGAAAGTACAGATATACTTGTAGTATATAAATAGATATAGAGTATAACTGTGGTATTAAAATCTCATGGGAAGAGGGAAGTAGAAAAAAGATATCTGAATGTCTCTTTTAGGGGGCAATAATGAAAAAATGTTTGATTACAGTAGCCTTATAGTATAGTTTGATGTCTAGTATTGTAATTCCTCCTACCTTGCTCTTCTTTCTCAAGATTGCTGTGGCTACTCATGGTCAATTCTGGCTCCACATAAATTTTTTTTTTTTAAAGATTTTATTTCACCATTTTCAGAAAGAGGGGAAGGGAGAGAAGCAGAGAGGGAGAGAGACATCAATGTATGGTTGTGTTTCACCTGCCTCCAGCCACAGTCCTGACTGGAGACCTGGTTCGCAACCTGGTTATGTGCCCTGGCTGGGGAATCAAACCTGCGACCTTTGGGCTCACAGGCCAGCGCCTTAACCACTGTGCTACCAGCCAGGGCTTTCCATATAAATTTTTGAAGTATTTTTCTATCTCGGTGAAGTATGTCATTGGTATTTTAATTGGGATTCCATTGAATCTATAGATTGCTTTGGGTAGTATGGACATTTTAATGATGTTAAGTCTTCCCATCCATGAACATGGTACATGCTTCCATTTATTTGTATCTTCCTTCATTTCTTTCTTCAATGTTCTGTAGTTTTCTGAGTACAGGTCTTTTACCTCCTTAGTTAAGTTTATTCCTAAGTACTTTATTATTCTTGTTGCTACAGTAAATGGGATTTGTTTGCTCGCTTGTATCTCTGATGTTTCATTATTGGTATACAAAAATGCTTTTGATTTCTGGATATTGACTTTATATCCAGATATTTTGCTAAATTTCCTTATTAGGTTGAGTAAGTTTTGGGTGGAGCCTATCAGGTTTTGTATGTACACTATTATATCATCTGCAAATAATGACAGTTTGACTTCCTCCTTTCCTATTTGGATACCTTTGATTCTTTTTCCTTCTCTTATAGCTATGGCTAGAACTTCCAAAGCAATGTTGAACAGAAGTGGAGAAAGTGGATAGCCTTGTCTCATTCCTGATCTTAGAGGGAAACCTTTTAGTTTTTGCCCATTGAGTATGATGCTGGCTTCAGGTTTCTCATATATGGCCTTGATTATGTTGAGGTATGCTCCCTCTATTTCCATTTTGTTGAGTGTTTTTATCATAAATGGTTGCTGTATTTTATCAAATGCTTTTTCAGCATCTATGGATATGATCACATGGTTTATTTCTTTCATTTTGTTGATGTGGTGTATTACATTTATTGATTTGCTAATGTTGTACCATCCTTGCATCCCTGGGATGAAACCTACTTGATCATGATGTATGATCTTTTGAATGTATTGCTGGATCTGGTTGTCCAATATTTTGTTGAGAATCTTAGCATCTATGTTCATCAGAGATATTGACCTATAGTTTTCTTTCTTAGTTGTGTCTTGACCTGGGTTTGGGATTAGAATAATATCGGCCTCATAGAAAGTGTTTGGAAGTCTTCCCTCTTCAAGGCTACTGTAATCAAAACAATCTGGTACTGGCATAAGAATAGACATATAGATCAGTGGAACAGCATAGAGAGTCCAGAAATAAACCCAGGACTCTATGGTCAATTAATATTTGACAAAGCGGGAAGGAACATCAAATGGAGTCAAAGCAGTCTCTTCAACAAGTGGTGTTGGGAGAACTGGACAGCAACATGCAAAAAGATGAAACTAGACCACCAACTTACACCATACACCAGAAGAAACTCAAGATGGATAAAGGACTAAAACATAAGCAGTGCCACTATAAAGGTCCTGGACAAAAATATAGGCAGTGAAATTTTAGATATCCTATGCAGAAATATGTTTACTGATACATCTCCAAGGGCAAAGGAAATAAAAGAATAAATAAACAAATGGGACTGTATCAAACTGAAAAGTTTCTGTTCAGCTAAAGAAAACACCAGCAAAATTCAAATGGAACCAATCATATGGGAAAACATACTTGCCAATGATACCTCAGACAATGGTTTGATCTCCAAAATATATAAAGAACTAATGTGACTCAACACCAGGGAGACAGACAGCCCAATTAAAAACTGGGCAAAGGACCTGAACAGACAATTCACTGAGGAAGACATACAAAGGGCCCAAAGGTGTGTGAAAGAATGCTCAACATCACTAGCCATCAGAGAGATGAAAATTAAAACCACAATAAGATACCACCTCACACCTGTCAGAATGGCAATCATCAACAAACCAACAAACAACAAGTGTTGGCAAGGATGTGGGGAAAAGGGAACCTTTATACACTATTGGTGGGACTGCAGGCTGGTGCAGCCACTATGGAAAGCAGTATGGGGTTTCCTTAGAAAACTAAAATGGAACTACCTTTTGATCCAACAATTCCACTACTGGGACTATACCCGAAGAACCCTGAAACACCAATTCATAAGAACCTATGTACCCCTATGTTCATAGCGGCACTATTTACAATAGCCAAGTGCTAGAAATAGCTTAAGTGCCCATCAGTGGATGACTGAATCAAAAAACTTTGGTACATTTACTCAATGGAATACTTACTACACAGCAGAAAGAAAGAAGGAACTCCTACCCTTTGCAACCACATGGATGGAATTGGAAAGTATTATGCTTAGTGAATTAAGCCAGTCAGTGAAAGAGAAGTACCATATGATCTCACCCATTTCAGGACAATAATGAACACAACAAACAAATAAGGTAAACAGAACCAGATACATGCATACAATGAATAGATCTCCAATGGGCAAAGGGGAGGGGGTAGGTGGGAGGGGAGACGAGGAGGCAAAGAAGGGGAATAGTTTAGTCAAGAAACTAGTATGGAAGAACCATGGACATGGACAACAAGTGGGATTGACTTTGGGGGGAGTGGGTGGGTGGGGAAGGGGGCAGAGGGAAGGAAAAAGGGGATGGATGTAATAAATTTAAAAACAAGTTTGAGAAACAGGACTCTGTATCCAGGGACAAACATCTACATAGACACCATTGTGTTAATAGCTTGACTACCAGCTGAGACATCATTACTTAATTTTCCTAGTAAGGAATTTTTCTCCACTCTTTTGAGAAATAATTCATCTTCCATCCCTTGTCTATTTAATAACACTAGGAATAAAACAGACTTATATCACACTTAAGTCAGGTTTGATCAAAGATCCCAAGCAAAGCCATTCTTTTCATGGTTCATACCACACCAGTACCTGATACATGTGTGCGTTGAATTTTCGCCAGTTTTGCCTCCTTTGCTTCCTGCAGTTTAGACCACTGGGCATTCAAGTGCTTCATATCCACCTCATTCTGATTCCTGTCTCGTTTCTTCAGCAACTCTTTTAGAACTTCCAGGCGAATCTCCTGCAGTCTTCAGGTAAATTGCAAAACATAAAGAAGTACGTGGTATCTCAAACAGGTGTTCTACTAGAGAGAAAGGAAACACTTACCATAAACTGAATCTTCTCTTTAGGCCGGTATCATAGCCATATATTTTATAAAGACTACTCTGGCAAAAGTGTGACAAATGGAGGTCTGAGGGTGACAACTTGATAGTGAGTATATAATAGGAATATATACCAGTGTAGTTCTGAAGGACAAAGGAGTGAGCCAGGTAGATGGGGCAAAATAAGGGGTCTCTAGGCAGATGGGCCTAAATGAGCAAGATGTTCAGGCACAATACCAGGTCGCCAGGTTGCTAGAAAGCTAAGTAACAGGAGGGAAGAAAAAATGAGGTTGTGACTCCCTGTCTTAAGTAGTAAATGTGCAAATGCCAGTGTCCGGCACATGTAGGTACCCTTAGTCAACTTTTGTTTCCCTTCCCCTTACCTTTACTTTGTTCTCCCAGGGTTACCTTGCTCATGGGTATATAATACAGATGACTTTAACATCTTTACCTTCATCCTAGATATTCTTAAAAATTAAATGCTTTATTTATTTATTTACTTTTAAAGAAAGGGGAATGGAGAGCAAAAGACAAGGAGAGAAACATCAATGGATTGCCTCCTGCATGCACCTCAACTGGGGACCAAAACCACAACCCAGGCATGTGCCCTGACTGAAATCAAACTGCAGCCTTAGGCTTTGTGGGACAAAGTTCCCACCAATTGAGCCACACCAGTCAGGGCCAGCCTGGAACCAGAATTTCTGTCTATTTAAATCTCTGGTTATCTTCTGACAACCTCTAAAAAAAAAAAAAAAACCTCTGAATTTGCTCCCTGAGAAATTTACTTATTCTCTTGAATCTTCTTCCCTCTAAAGCAGTTCTTGCATCCATTCCCCAGCTGCTTTGTCATCTCTCTCCTAACTTGGACTCTAGTTGTTAGTCCAGTTTTTCTTTCTTTTGATCCTTGTGTCACATAGCTTTCAGGACTTCCCTTCTTAAAATAAAGATTTACACATTTTACTCCAACTTCAAAATCCATACAGTAATGTATTCAGTCATTCACTTGCCAAATATTTATTAAATGTTCACCATATGCTAGGCAAACAATCATGGATGAACAAGACAAAATTTCTTCTCTAAAGAAGCACTATTCTAGTAGAGAGGGCATGTAAACCAACATTTACAGCACAAGGAGATAAATACCAGACCAGAGAATGAGGGAGGGGAGAGTAATGGAGGAAAAATTGGGACAACAGTAAAAGAATAACAATTTTAAAAATGACAAGCAAAAAAAATAAGAAAGAAAGGGAGGGAGGGAGGGAGGGAGGGAGGGAGGAAGGAGGGGAGGAAGGAAGGAAGGAA
>PVIW01008721.1:0-58104 GCA_004026585.1 Noctilio leporinus | reverse complement strand
CTGGACAGCAACATGCAAAAAGATAAAACTAGACCACCAACTTACACCATACACCAGAATAAACTCAAGATGGATAAAGGATTTAAACATAAGCAGTGCCACCATAAAGGTCCTGGAGAAAAATATAGGCAGTAAACTTTTGGATATCCTACACAGAAATATGTTTACTGATACTTCACCAAGGGCAAAGGAAATAAAATGAATCAACAAATGGGACTATATCAAATTGGAAAGTTTCTGTTCAGCTCAAGAAAATATCAGCAAAATTCAAAGGGAACCAACTATATGGGAAAACATAATAGCCAATGATACCTCAAACAAGGAAGGGTGTGATCTCCAAAATATATAAAGAACTAATGCGACTCAACACCAGGGAGACAGACAGCCCAATTAAAAAATGGGCAAAGGTCCTGAACAGACAACTCACTGAGGAAGATAAACAAAGGCCCCAGAGGCATATGAAAGAATGCTCAACATCACTAGTCATCAGAGAGATGCAAATTAAAACCACAAGAAGATACCACCTCACACCTGTCAGAATGGCAATCATCAACAAATCAACAGACAACAAGTGTTGGTGAGGATGCAGGGCAAAGGGAACCCTCATACACTGTTGGTGGGAATGTAGCTGGTGCAGCCACTGTGGAAAACAGTATGGGGTTTCCTTAAATAACTAAAAATGGAACTGCCTTTTGATCCAGCAATTCCACTACTTGGACTATACCCAAAGAATCCTGAAACACCAATTCATAACAACCCGTGCACAGCTATGTTCATAGTGGCATTATTTACAATAGCCAAGTGGTGGAAATAGCCTAAGTGCCCATCAGTGCATGATTGAATGAAAAAACTTTGGTACATTTACACAATGAAATTCTATATAGCAGAACGAAAGAAGGAACTTGTACCCTTTGCAACAACATGGATGGAACTGGAGAGTATTATGCTTAGTGAAATAAGCCAGTCAGTGAAGGACAAATATCATATGATCTCACCCATTATGGGACAATAATGAGCAAAACTAACAACAAGCAAAACAGAACCAAGTATCTGAATACAAGGAATAGGCCTTCAGTGGTCAGGAGGAAAGTGGTTGGGGGGAGAGGGGAGGCAGAGACAAGAAAGGGGAGCAGCTTAGACAAGAACCTAGTATAAAGGAACCATGGACATGAACAACAGGTGGGATTGACTTTGGGGGGAATAGGTGGGGGTGGAGGGGGACAGAGGGGAGCAAAAAGGGGATGGATGTAATACAACAACAGTAAAATTAAAAAATAAAATAAAATAAAATAAAATGTAAAAGAAATGTGTCATCTTTCCTTGAAAATATTGCCCCCTCCTGGTTTTATTTCATTCCATTTCATTTTTTTAAATTTAACTAAATGGTCCTACTATTTACTGTTCATGTCAGAACTCTAAGTGTCATGTTTTCCCTCTTCATTGAAATCCTATCTTTAATAAAATTTTGGCAATTTGGGAGAAAAGGGGGCAAGGGCTTACTGGAGGTGAGTAAAGGTGGAGGAATAGGTACATAGGTAATAGTGTCAACAGTAAAGATAGAGTTTAAAGAAAATAAGTATTTTCCTCTCCAAGGTAAGAAAAAGTGAAAATCTACTTGAATATTTCTTGGATCCATCTATGTTAAACTCTTTTCTGGAACTTACTTACTTGTCCAGTCTTCTTGTCATTTATTTTCCTGCCATCTTTTGCAACAAGCAAAAGAAATACTATATATTTAAGTTGTACTAAACACAATATAACTGGAATGGGTAATGTTTCTATTAGCCACAGAACCCTCACCTGCCACCCTCTTTTATTTTTCCTGTAACAGTTTGGCACTGCCTACAATCAACACTTCACTTGATAAACCCATACAGGCCTCAGTATGGATGCCTTTTCTTCCAGGGGCTTTCTATGAAACTTCAGACTGTCTATTGCTTTCCTGTTGCACTTCTCTACATTTTGTTTTAGGATTGCATGAAATGAAAACTTGAAACTGATTTGGATTAGGAAGATAATTTCAATATAGAAGTGAAGGAATACAAGGAATATTTGGAGAGCTAAAGAAAATGAATATGAAAAGGGCAAGATCACCCATCTGTGAATATACCAAATTAAAGGAATAATTAGTATATAGAATACTGGAAAATTTCTGGAGCACTTATAGCTTGTCAAATATCTAATCTGTCTGATAACATATAATTGATCTAATATAAACAAGAGAATGAAGCAGTGGTTATAAGCTGGGAAATGGAGGTGGATAGCAGCATTGCCCTGTGCCCTAAGTAGATAATTGTAAATGTCTGGAGGCATTTTTGGTTTTCATAATTGGGTGGATGCTATTGGCATCTGCTGAATAGAAGCCAAGAGCCCTACAATGTAAAGAACAGCCCCCATGATAAAAATTATCCTTCTCAAAGTATAAAGCAAGGTTGAGAAATACAGTAAACACACTGCATGTACAACATCAGAGCATGGTAGCTGCTCTTTTCTCCAGAGAAAGTGAGTGAGGATGCCATGGTGGAAGCTTCAGGGCCTGTTTAACTCAGGCTGAGAAGTCACACATTGTTATTTCTGCCATATTCTATCTCTTACAAACACCGGCTCTGACTCAGGTGGACAGGTCCTTTGTAATGGTGTAAATACCAGGAAGTGAGGATCACTGAGAGCCATCTATATACAATGCTGGCTAAAAATCTACAAAAACAAAAAATGATAAGAAATTAATATAACATTTACAAATGTCAAATTGTTGAACTAAAAACTGCAGTAATTCAATTGAAATATTATAATTAAAAATTAAGTAATGTGGCAAGATAAAACATAATAGATATTATGTTATTAACAGATGTAAATCAGTAATAAGTTGGAAAATATGAAGGAAGGAAGATCCTATTTATAAAATATTTAGAAATAACTTCTGAAATAAGTACATGAAAACTTCCAAAGAAAAATGTAGAATTTCACCGAGGGACATAAAAGATTGGAATATATTGAAAGGTACATCATGTAACTAGATAGAAACAGTGAACTTTTGATGACTTCAATTCTTCACAAATAAATATACAGGCTCTATGCAAATCCAAAATCTAAAGACATAGATTTATATAAATATAACTTTATATTTTATATTATACTTAATACTTAATGCATTTTTTTAAACAATTCCAAAAAGAATTGTTTCTAGAAGAATATCTAGAAGAATATCTAGAAGAATAAATAAAACATAACAAAGAAGTTTTGGAGAAAAAAAAGATGTGAATGTTTAGTTTAATATTAATATATTATAAAGTTATTGAGATAATGTGATATTAGCATAGTAATATAATGGAAGATCAGTGGAGCTATGTAATAGGACCAGAAATTGGCCCCCAAATAAATTTTCTTATAATAGTGATGGAATTAAAAACTCTTAGAAATACACTAATCCTGACTGGTATGGCACAGTTGGTGGGAGCATTGTCCTGTGTACCCAAAGGGTGGGGGCTCAATTCTTGTTCAGGGCACATACCTAGGTTATGGATTTGGTTCCTGATTGGCATGCATATAAGAGGAAACAGATTGATGTTTCTCTCTTGCATCAGTGTGTCTCTCCCTCCCTTCTCTTTTATCAAATAAATAGATAAATAGAAAAATATGTATTATACAATAAATATTACTGATATAATTAACTACATAAGAAATATATAAAACCTCATTCAAGATGAAAATGGCCACTGCTTTTGTACATGTGTCCAGAAATTGTTAATGTGGCTACTTTGAGACACAGGTTTTGCTTCCATCACTGTAATTTTATTGCAGTGGTGACAATAAGACCTGTGACATTTTTTGCAAGGTTGAGTAAAAACTGGATGTAATAAAGACTTTTCAATATATCTTATACTACCTGCTAAATTAAAATGTACTTAATAAATAAATATATATAAATAATATATATATTAAGAAACTAATATATTCTCCCTTTAGCCGTTACACCAGTCTCTAATAGATTTGAATTAAATATAAAATGTGAAATCATAAAAGTTGATAGGAAATATAGATGGATATAATTTTGAATTGGAAAGAATCTTTTAACATAAATAATAGAATAACAATGGAAAGAAACTCAGATATTTGCCAATATAAAATTTTAAACACTATGTAAGTGAAATAAAAACATGAATAAAATGAAAAGACAAGTAAATAAATATTGAGGTTTTGTCATCTTTACGAACAAAAGATTGACTATCCTAAATATATGAGTTGTAAAATACGGTTTTATGATAAGAAAAGCAGTAAAATTTTATTATAAAAATAGGAAAAATCATGAGACACTTCATTGATTATTCATTTGATATATATTTATTGAGTACCTATGATGATGTATCAGACACTGTGATAGGTGTGAGTCACACATAAAAGATTATTAAGCCAGTGAGAATATATTTAGCTTACAAATTGATTCATGGGTCCATTTTCTTTAGTGATTTATGGTGTTTTGTGGTGTCTACTCTTAATTTCCTTCCTGGACTTCTGTTGTTAGAATTCTTACATAAATTGAGATACAATAGGGAATCCATTCAATACTGGTGCTAAAAAGAGGCAGAAGCAGGGAGAGAGCCACCTTTGCAAGACTGGTTGTTCAGAAGGCCTCTTGTCAAAGGGCTGGCTTTAGTTGCAGTTGATGGAGGTCCTGTGGCAAGATATGACCTTTATATTGGTTTTGTTGTCTGTGTAAAAAATAGTAGAAACTGTGGGAAATCACGGTAAATAAAAACCATACAATGCTTAGTTTTTAAAATCAATCTAACAGACTGACTCATAGACTGGCCTGTTGTTTAGTTATCTGAAGGCCAACAACATGGATTTCTATGTCAAATCTCATAAACTTTCTATATGTTTCTCCCCTGAGAATTACCCTTCTGTCCCAGCTAATAATTAGAGACCTCCAGTGATGCTGATGTCATTAATTTTTTTTTAATACAGGTTTCTCACACAGTGGTTTATAGAACTGAAGTAGATGTTACATATAATATTTTTAAAAAATTGTATATTATCGGGGCTATAAAATGTGGGCAAAATTTATATCATGATGTTTTTCGTTGTTATAGAAGCCATTTCTTCTTCTGATGATGAAAATTTTATTATCTTTATGTTATTATAAATTATTAATCCCATTAATGTGTTTTATTGGATGATACTATTTATTTTTTAAACAGTGAAATAAATGCCTTCGGCCAAATGTAGTTTCCTGGGAATATGTCAAGAATGCTGGGAGTATATCAGGATGTGCCAGAACCTCTTCTCAGAACATCCTGATCCACTGATATATTTTATATTTTGAAAATAAACCTCAGTCTTAAACCAAATAATGTTTTATTGTATGTGCAAAATTAGTTCAGTCTTACTGTTTCATGAGGAACAATTCCTTTGGAGGGGAAAAATCTGGAAAAAAAATCCAGATTTTTTCTATTTTCTCAGTATTGCTTTTCCTAAATTAAAAGCAATCTGAATCACACAGAACTCGCTGTTGCCCACTTTTGTCAATGAAATAGAAAGTGAATTCAGCAGAAATGGTTACATCTCTATCCTAATTTGACAGATATTTGTCACTCATAACATAAATGCCATTTGGATCTTTTCAGCATTGAGCAGGTGCTACATTTGTTTCCTGTGAGGGGATGGTGGTTTAGAATGCTCAGGTCTCTTTACTCATTCTGCATCCCTTCTTTCTCCATAAAATCAACAGACAACAAGTGTTGGTGAGGATACGGGGCAAAGGGAACCCTCATACACTGTTGGTGGGAATGTAGGCTGGTGCAGCCACTGTGGAAAACAGTATGGGGTTTCCTTAAATAACTAAAAATGGAACTGCCTTTTGATCCAGCAATTCCACTACTTGGACTATACCCAAAGAATCCTGAAACACCAATTCATAAGAACCTATGTACACCTATGTTCATAGCAGCACTATTTACAATAGCCAAGTGCTGGAAACAGCCTAAGTGCCCATCAGTGGATGATTGAATCAAAAAACTTTGGTACATTTACACAATGGAATTCTACATAGCAGAAAGAAAGAAGGAACTTGTACCCTTTGCAACAACATGGATGGAACTGGAGAGTATTATGCTTAGTGAAATAAGCCAGTCAGTGAAGGACAAATACCATATGATCTCACCCATTACAGGGCAATAATGAACAAAACTAACAACAAGCAAAACAGAACTAAATATATGAATACAGTGAATAGGCCTTCAGTGGTCAGGGGGAAAGGAGTTGGTGGGGAGGGGGGAGGCAGAGGCAGGGAAGGGGAGCAGCTTAGACAAGAACCTAGTATAAAGGAACCATGGACATGGACAACAGGTGGGATTGACTTTGGGGGGAATGGGTGGGTGGGGAGGGGGACAGAGGGGAGCAAAAAGGGGATGGATGTAATACAACAACAATAAAAATTTAACAAAAGGATAGATTTTATATTTGTAAAAGAAAAGTAGTCAATCCATTAACTAATTAAAATCTGACAATAAATTTCTATTATCTCCTTCTTGTCTTCTTACTCACATAATGGATGACCCCTCTTCACACTTTTTGTTGAGACAAATGAAAGTATCAGAAATAATAAGAAACACTTGCCTTTATTTTATGGTAGATGGACTATCCACTTTCAACCCATTTGAGCACTGGACGTAGCCCTTTGTGACCTACTGACAACATCACTCCAGAACCATCCCCCTGTCTATTAGCTCATTTCCATAAATATGTACCAGCTTTTTCTTCCACATCTTCTCATCACCCACATCCCTCTCCATCTACCACCCAGTCTCCTTCTTGCCTCAACAATAGAACTCCTTCAAAGAGAGAGTGGAATGCTTCTAAGCCCTCTCCTGATAAAGCTTTCTTAATTTCAGCTCTTGTTAAAGTTACCAAAATCTTCCATTTTGAATAATACTTTGACCAGTTTTCGGCTTTTATCTTCCTACGTTTGATATAGTGGACAGCACCTTCCATGAAACACTGCTTTCTTTGCTTCCAGGAAAACTCCCTCCTTTCTGGCAGTTGTAGTCTGTTCCAATGTCTCTGGTTCTGTTTTACTTGTTAGTTTATTTTGTTCATTAGAGTCTACATAGAAGTGAGATTATATGGTATTTCCCTTTCACAGATTGGCTCATTTCACTTAGCATAATAGTTTTCGGTTTCAGCCATGCCATCTCAAAAGGTAGTAATTCCTTCTTTCTTTCTGCTGTGTAGTATTTCATTGTATAAATGTGCCACAGTTCTTAAACCCATTTTTCTACTGATGGGCACTTACACTGTGTCCTAAAGTTGGCTATTGTAAATAGCATTGCTATAAACACAGGGGTGCATGAGTTCTTTTGAATTAGTGTTTCTGGATTCTTAGGTTATACTCCTAGCAATAGAATCTCTGGGTTAAAAGGCAGTTCCATATGCAATATTTTGAAGAAATTCGATATTGTTTTCTGTAGTGGCTGCACCACTCTGCATTCCCATCAACAGTACACTAGGGTTCCCTTTTCTCTACATCATTGTCAGCACTTGTTGTTTGTTGATTTGTTAATGATGGCCATTCTAACAGATGGCACCTGATTGTGGTTTTAATTTGCATCTCCCTGATGGTTAGAATTGTTGAGCACTCTTTCATAAGCCAATAGGCTCTCTGTATGTTCTCCTCAAATATGTGTCTATTCAGGTATTTGCCCATTTTTAAATTTGGTTGTGTGTCTTCCTGTGGAATCATATATAAGTTCTTGTTTAAAAATGAATTTAATGTTTCATTATAATTATTTCATTTTTCTCCCATTGCTCAGCCCAGCCCCACCTACCTCATCCTGTCTCCCACAGTAAATACCACCTCAGTGTCCATGTCTGACAGTTTTACTTCCTCCTTTCCAATTTAAATGCCTTTGATTAATTTTCCTTGTCTGATTGTTGTGGCCAGAATTTCCAGAACTACGTTAAATAGAACTCGAGAGAGTGAACACCCTTGTATTGTCCTGACCATAAGGGCAAGGCTTTTGGCTTTTGCCCATTGCTTATGTGGAGTGTTATGTTTATTAATTTGTCAATATTGTACTACCCTTGCATCCCTGAGATGAATCCTACTTGATCATGGTGTATGATCCTTTTAATGTAATTGGTAGATCTGGTTGGCCAGCATTTTGTTGAGGCTTTTAGCATCTATGTTCATCAGTGATATTGGCCTGTAGTTTTGTTCCTTTGTTATGTCTTGACCTGGTTTGGGGATTAGGATAATACTGGCCTAATAGAAAGAATTTGGGAGTCTTCCCTCTTCTTGAATTTTTTGGAGTAGGTTGAGAAGGATAGGAATTAGTTTTTCTTTAAACATTTAGTAAATTTCACCTGTGTAGCCATCTGGTCCAGGGCTTTTGTGAACCAGGAGGTTTTTTTTTTATTATTATTACTGCTTCAGTTTCGCTAGTTGTTATCAGTCTATTCAGGCTTTCTGCTTCTTTTTGATCCAGTTGTTGAATAGTGTATGTTTCCAGAAATGTTAATTTTACTCAGGTTGTCAAATATTTGGTCATATTTAGCTGTTCATAGTAATTTCTTACAACCCTTTGTATTTTTGTGGTATCAGTTGTGATTTCTTCTCTGTTGTTTCTGATGGTATATTTGGGTCCCCTCTCTTTTTCTTTTGATTTGTCTGGTTTCAGGCTTATCAATTTCATCTTTTTAAGGGGCCAGCCCATGGATTTATTGATCCTTTGAATTATTCTTTTAGCATCCATATTATTTAATTTTGCTTAGATCTTGATTATTTCTTTACTTCTACCTGCTCTGTGCTTTGATGTTGTTGTTCCTCTAGTTCTTGTGTCTTTATGGTTAGGTTGTTTGTTTGAGCTTCTTCTAACCTTTTAAAGTAGGCCTGTATTGCTATTAACTTTCCTCTCAGGACTTACTTTGCTGTGTCCCATAGGGTTTGGGCCGTTTTGTATTCATTTTCATTTGTTTCCAGGAACTTTTTGATTTCTTCCTTGATCGCACTGTTAACCCAATCATTATTTAATAGCATGTTATTCAGCCTCTCTGAATTTGAATATTTTTAAGTTTTTCCTGAGGTTAATTTCTAATTTCAATTGGTTGGGATCTGAGAAGATTATTGACATAGTTTAAATATTCTTGAATTTGTTGAGGCTTGGTTTTTATCCAACTATATGGTCTAATTTTGCAAATATTTCCTGTGTACTTGAAAAGAAAATATACTTAGCTTTGTTGGGGTGAAAATTTCTATACGTACCCATTAAGTCCATTTCATTTGATCAAGAGTATTGTTCAATGTCATGATATCCTGTTGTTTCTTTTCTTGGAAGACCTGTCCGTTGTTGACAGTGGGGTTTTAAAAGCCACTACTATAATTGTGGCGTTGTCTGTTTCCTATTTGAAGCCTTCCAAGATTTTTCTTGCATATTTGAGTGTTCCTATATTAGGTGCATATATGTCTTCTTGATGGTTTATTCCCTTAAGTATTATGAAATGTCCTTTTTCACTTTTAATGGTCTTTGTTGTGAAATCTATTTATCTGATATCAGTATTGCTACCCCAGCTTTTTTATTTTTTCATGACCATTTGCTTGAAATATTTTTCCCATCCCTTCATTTTCAGTCTGTGTAGATCTTTTGTTCTGATGTCAGTCTCTTGTAGACAACATATGTTTGTTCTGTTTTCTTATCCATCAGCTACAGTATGTCTTTTGATTGGAGGTTTTAATCCATTTACATTTAAGGGTATTATTAATAGGTACTTATTCATTGTGAATTTTTCCTTTTCATCTGTGATTCTCTTTCACTCACTCTATCCTTTCCCCGTCTTCCTTTTCTTATAGCAGTCCCTTTAGCATCCCTTACATTGCAGTTTCATGGAGGTATATTCTATTAGCTCTGTTTGGTTTTGGAAACTCCTTATATTCACCTTCTATTTTGAATGAGAACTTTGCTAGGTACAGTGTCTTGGTTTTAGGCCTTTACTTTTCATTGCTTGTAATAATTATTTTTTTATCCCCTCTTGACTTGTATATTTTCTATTGAGAAATTTGATGGTTGCTTAATTGGCACTCTGTTTATGTTATTAACTGTTTATTTCTTGCTGCCTTTAGGATTATCCATTTGTTTTTGAATGTTGCCATTTTAATTATAATGTTTCTTGGTGTAGGCCTCTTTAGGATCATGTTCACTGGGAACTGCTGTGCTTTCTGGACTTGCATAGCTTTTACTCTCACCAAATTTGTGAAGTTTTTTGTCATTACTTTTTCAAATAGGTTTTCTGTACCTTGATTCTCTTCTTCTCTTTCTTGTATCCCTATGATATGGATATTATCATGTTTCATGTTTTTCTGAAGCTCTCTTCACACCTCTTCATTCTTTTCCAGTCTGTTTTTATTTTGTTACACTGTATGTGAATTATTTTCTATGTTTTACCCCAGTTTGCTAATCTGATCCTCCACGTCCTTTACCTTTCTTTTGATTCCTTCTACTGTGTTCTTTAATTTAGAAATTGTTTTTTTCATCTCTTCCTGGATTTCATAAGTAGATTCTATGTCCCCTGTAGTGCTAGTGTAGTTCTCACTAAGCTCCTAGTATCTTCCCTGGGGGGTTGTTTGTAGTTTTGTTTGAGCTCATTTCACTTATTGAGCTTTCTTTTAACCATTATTTTAAATTCTATATCTGATAATTTGCTTATTTCTATTTCATTTAGCAGTTTTTCTGGGGATTTCTTCTTTACTTTCAATTAGGTACTTTTTTTCTCTTTCTCCTCATTGTAGATGTCAGGTCTTGTTTTTTTGTACTTCTTATTTTGATCTGATTTGAGTTACTGCCTTCATGGTGCGATCTTCTGTGGTAGGAGTCCTGCGGCATTCGAGGATTCAGTCTTCTAGATTTCCTGAACTTACTGCTCTTAGGATGCCCTTTATACCATTTATTTAGGCTGTCTGGTTACATATCAGATCTGGGGGATATGTTGCTCTTTGGTGAGTCCTTCTTTCCAGCTAGGTGATTGAGAGTCACTCTTTCATTAGGTCTTATATGCTGTTATTGAATTGCTAGTAAAACACAACCACCAATCCAGACAAAATACCACAACTTCAAAGGTATTGTCCACCCTCAATCACACTTTCAACTGAAAATGAGCCATGCATAATTTCCACACCCTCAAAGATAACTCCCACCCTCAATCACTTTCTCAGCTGCAAAAGAGCCAGTAGTAATAAGGATGTAAGTAGATTAAGACCATTGTAAAAAAGGGAAAATGAATGAGTTGACTGAATTAAAAATGATGTTTGAGAGGTGAGAGGGAAAATCAAGACAGTATTTAGAAGGGGCAAGACAATGAGAAAGCCAAATTTACATCTGATATAGAAATGGGAGGGCAAAGAATCAGAATGAAGCAGGAAAAGGCAAGTATAAAGTATTAAGCCTAAATAGAAACTATATAAATGTATATATACATGTATGTCCATATATACACACATATACAGATAATGTGCAAGAGAACAAACACACGTACATAAAAAACATAAAGAAAGTGAACTTGAAAATAAAATAGGAAGCAATTTAGTGAATAGGTTTCATCACAGCCCTATCAACAATGTGTGAGGAAAAATTACTATAGGTGGGATGGGAGTGAAAGGTAAAAAAGAGAAAAAGAAATTTAAGAGGTGTCTGGAGGAAAGGGTTGTGATTTTGAGATGATAAAAAGGAAGAGGAATATTAAGAGTGAGGAGTTAAGTCCAGGCTAGGATAGGGAGAAACTCAAATTGGAAATAAAAGAAGGGAAAAGCTGGAGGAAGGTGTGAATGGAGTAGGAGAGGAAGACACTAATATTTGAGATTTGAAATATTAGAATAGTGAAGGCCTCTAAGTTTTCAAATACTCCCCAGATACCTCCCTATCTTCACTCAGTGAACACTGATTGGTCAAAGTGGAGAGAGAACAAGCATATTTTATGAACACAAAGAAGAATTTATGGTGACTAATGACAAAAAGTGTTTTGACAGGATGGAGAGGGGAGAAATACTTAGAGTAGAGATTGGAAATCAGTCATAGCAAGAGAGGAAATAGAATTTAAAGCAAAATTAAGAAAAGGAAATCAGGTGATAAAATGGAGTGAGAGACCTGACTCCATTAAGTAGCTAGTGCTTGTAATATATGGGATTTGAGATTCACTATATTATAAGTACTAGTTACTTAAAAGGCACTAATTTTGAGAACAAGAAATGAATGTTAAAAAGAATATGCTGGAGACTAATAATTCATATAGAGGATCATGCTGTAATTTATCTCTGTAGTATCTGTTTTTTTGCCAATTCTTCTCTTTCTGGCTTTGCCTCTGGTGATGCCAGATCATTCCCCAGCCTGGGCCTAGACAGTCTCTTTGAAACTAGCAGCATTGTATTTTCTATGTCTGTCTCTTTCTGTCAATCTAGTCTCTCTGTAATCTGCAGTCAGGATTAAGCACATTACCCCTAAGGTCCACACAATTCCTGTCAGTGGGACTATGACTCCCTGTCTGGCTGATGTCATTTGTAGGGGAGTGGCATGAGTGTAGAATGGCTCCTGTAGCCCAGGGATGATGTAGCTATGGGAACCGAACCTGTCTGCTACCTCACTGGCTTTCTCTTCTCTGGGCCCAGAAAAGGTGGGCATGAATGCAAATCTGCACACCCTCTCCAAAAGAGTTTCCCCTTGATGCAGCCCTGTCTCCCAGAAAAGCCCCCATGTCAGCTTACAGATGCTCTTGAGCCCTGGACCTCAGCCACACCTCTAGACTATACCCTAGCCCCAGAGAATGTCTTCTCTGCCACTCTCCTAAACTCACACAGTCTTTTACAATTAGTGCAGGTTGTCATGCTCTGACCATCCCATCCAAACTCACATTGCCCTTCCTGGCTATTGCTGTAAAGCATGGCTACAGTGGGAGTGCCATTTTTTAGTATTCCAGAGTTTGGGCTAATTGTCCACATTCCTTGCCTCTTCAATTGCTGTCAATAAGCTAGTCTAAAGCTGCTTATAAATGACACAGCCAAAAGTGCTGGGTCAGGCTTCCACAGGCAATTTTGTTTAGAAGGCTCAGGCCCATGGGCTGGGGGCTTCCACTTGTTCCCATGCTCTAATCACCTGTTGCACCAACTTGCAGCACTCTGCGTCCTCTCAACCAATCGATCCAGAATCCAGATGCTTCCCACAACAACTGGTGACTTTCACCTGCCCATTTCCAATGTCCTCTCCTCCAGCCACTCCAGAAAAAGAACAAGCACTCAGCACTGACAGCTACTCTGATGCCATCTTTTTTTCTCCTGATTCCATATAAATTTTCGAAATATTTGTTCCAGTCTGTGAAGTATTCAGTTGGTATTTTAATAGGAATTGCATTGAATCTGTAGATGGTTTTGAGTAGTATGGACATTTTAATAATGTTAATTCTTCCAATCCATGAACATAGTATATGTTTCCATTTATTTGTATCTTCTTTAATTTCTTTCTTCACTATTCTTGTTTTCTGAGTACAGCTCTTCCACTTCCTTGGTTAAGTTTATGCTTAGGTACTTTATTTTTGTTCCTATAGTAAATGGAATTTTTTCTTAGTTTTCCTTTCTGATAGCTTTTGTTGTTGTTGTTGTTGTTGTTGGTATACAGAAATGCCACCAAGTTCTTCATATTGACTTTGTGTCTTGCTATTTTGACAAATTCACATATTAGGTCAAGTAGTTATTTTGGTGAGACTATAGGGTTTTCTATGTACACTATGTACACTATTATATGTATATAATGACAGTTATACTTCCTCTTTTCCAATTTAGATGCTTTTATTTCTTTTTCTTATTTGATGGCTATGGTTAGAACTTCTAGTACTGTTAAGTGTGGTGGAAATGAACCACAATGAAACCCTTGCCTTATTCCTGGTCTTAAGGGAAAATCTTTTAGTTTTTCTCCATTGAGTAGGTTTTGGGTGGTAGTGAACATTCATATTTGTTTTCAGATATTTTTAATGTCTTCCATGATCTCATTGTTATCCTATTTATTATTTAGTAACATGTGGTTGGTCTTCATGTACTTGAATGTTTTTGAGTTTTTCCTTGAGGTTGGATTCTAGCTTTTAGCCATTTTTATCTGAGAAGATGGTTGATGCGATTTCAGTTTTATTGTACCTTTCCCTATTTTGTGTTCTATCTTTGAAAATGATCGATGTGCTTTTGAAAGAAAGCATATTTTGCTTCCATGGGGTGAAATGCAATGAAAATGAAAATTAAATCAAAATGACCTAGAGTTTTGTTTGATGCTGTAATATCCTTGTTAATATTTTGTTTGTATGATCTATCCATTGTTGACAGTGGGATGCTAAAATTCTCTATGATGACTGTATTGCTGTTCATCTCTTTCTAAAAGTCCTCCAAGATTTTCCTTATATGTTTAGGTGCTCCTATGTTTGGTGCATATATGTTTACAAGGGTTATATCCTTTGTTGGACTACTCCCTTAAGCATATGTAATCACTTTGTGTCTCTTTTTATGGCCTTCTTTTTTTTTTTGGCCTTCATTTTGAAGTCTACTTTGTCTGATATATATTGCTACCCCAGCTTATTTTTAATGTCCATTTGCTTGGAATATTATTTTCCATCCCTTCACTTTAAGTTTGTTTAGGCCTTTTGTTCTGAGGTTGGTCTCTTTTAAACAGCTTCTATGCAGACTGTGTTTTCTGATCCATTCTGCTACCCTATGTCTTTTGATTGGAACAGTTAATCCATTTATGTTTAAGGTTATTATTCCTATGTATGTATTTATTGTAATTTTCCCCTTTGTACCTGTGTTCCTCCCTCTATTTCTCTAATGCTTTACTTCATTTTCTTAAAACAGTCCTTTTAGCATCTCTTGCATTGCTGGCATGGTGCCAGCAATTAGCTTTTTTTTTTTTTTTGTCTGAAAAGCACCTAAATTTGCCATCCATTTTAAATGAGAGCCTTGCTGGGTAGAAAAGTTTTGGTAGCAGGTCTTTGCTTTTCATTACTTGGAATATTTTGTGCCTTTCTTTTTCTGACTTGTACTGTTTCTGTGGAGAAATCAGCTGATAGCCAATTTGAAGCTCCCTTATGTGTTACCAGTTGTTTTTCCTTTGCTGCCTTTAGGATTGTCTTTTAAATTCTCTATTAATCTTGTTTAGTGTCTTCTGTGCTTCCTGGACTCATGTGACTTATTCTATCACCATGTTAAAATAGTTTTCTGTCATTATTTTTCAAAGAAGTTTTCTATTCCTTGCTCCATGTCTCCTTTTATCCTCCTTCTGGTTATAATGCAAATACTATGTTTTATGTTGTCTTGAAGCTCCCTTAAACTGTCTTCATTCATTTTTGGTCTTTCTTAAAACTTCATTGCTCTGATTAGTGGATTTTTTCTACTACCTGTCTTTAAGCTCACTGATTCAATCCTCTATTTCATCTAGCCTGCCTTTAATTTTTTTTTAGTGTATTCTTCATTTCAGGTATTGCATCTTTCATTTCCTTCTAGTTCTTTATCATAGTTTCTATGCCCTTTTCCATGGTACTATACTTCCCACTAAATTTCTTGTAGCTCCCTTTAAGTTCCTTGTAGTTCTCAATGAGTTCCCTGGACATTCTTATAACCATTATGTTGAACTCTGTCTGATAAATTGCTCACCTAAATTTTATTTAGCACTGTTTCTTAGGATTCCTCCTTTCTTTTTGATTTAGGGTTGTTTCTTTGTCTCCCCATTTTCAATCTCTTTTTGTGTATTTCTGTATATTAGGTTAATATGTTTTGACTTTATGTATTCATGTGATGGCCTAATGTTGTAGGAAATTTATGGAATTCAATGGTGCAGTCTCTTCAATCTCATGAGCTAAATGCTCTTGTGATGCTCATTATAGTGTATATGTGGGCTCTCTTGTTGTAATTTTGTTTTGGTTGCTGTTTGCTCTTTCATTTCTGGATTCTGTCCTCTGGCTGACTGACTGAGAGTAACAACCCCTACCACAAATTCCATGCTATTGCACAGGAGTTTCCAGAACAAAACATCCCAAAAGACAAAACCCACACCAATAAAAATAAATCCCCATCCCCAACCACAATCTCAACACCAAACAAACAATGTTGAATAAATGTGGGAAGAATAAAAATTATAATAAAAAATACTGTAAGATGACTAATAGAAAGAAAAATGATTTTGGGAGGGTAGAAGGTGGAGATAAACTGAGAGCAGTGAATAGAAACAAGGTGAAAAAAGGAAGACAATAAAATTTACAATGTATATTAAAAAGGAAGGGAACAAGGGAATGTGGAGTAAGAAGAGGGATGAGTATAAGTTTTGAAATAAATAAAATAGTGAAAAAATAGAAACAAAGTTGAAGAAGAACAACTAGTGCAGCAATATCAATGATAAATGAGCAAAGAATAAAGGTGGAAAGATAAAAATATAATAAGGAAAAAAGAACAAATTATGAGATGTTCAAAGAAAAGAAAAAAATATTTCAAAAAGGTAAAAGGATGAGAAATAATAAGTATAAAATAGAAACCAGGCTAAAAGAGAAAAAAACTGAAAATAAAAAAAAGTCTGTGAAATATGATATTGGTATTTTAATAGGGATTATGTTAAACCTATAGATTGCTTTGGGAAGTATGGACATTTTAATTATGGTAATTCTGCCCATACATGAGCATGGTATATGCTTCCATTTATTTGTGTTTTCCTTAATTTCCTTCTTCAATGTTCTGCAGTTTTCTGAGTACAGGTCTTTTACATTCTTGGTTAGGTTTATTGCTAGGTACATTATTTTTTTCTGTTATAGTAACTAGTTTTCATCTAGATTCTGTTTCATTGGAGGTGTACAAAATACCTTTCATTTCTGGATATTGACTTTGTATCTAGCTCTTTTACAGAATTAACTTATTAGGTCAAGTAGATTTTTAGTCTATAGGGTTTTCTATGTACACTATCATGTCATCTGCAAATAATGACAGTTTTACTTTTTGCTTTGCAACTTGTATGGCCTTGATTTTTTTCTTGCTGATCAATGTGGCAAGAAATTTCAAAGCTATGTTGTATAGAAGTGGAGGGAGGCCTCACAGCCTGTGAGCTCAGTGCGTTGTTTTCCTCCCGTGAGTTGAAGGAGGGGCCATCGGGAAGGAGGTGGCCCAGCCTGCTTGCAAAAGCCTTGAGTGACCTTTCCACATGGTGGAGGCTCAGAAGCTGGAGCTGAGCAGGGCCCACAGGTCCTGAATACAACCATATAGCCCAAATGAAGGACACACCAAGAACAGCAAGTGGAGAAAATTTGGGAGACTGCAACATTGAACTCCACAAATCTCCTATCACAGAAGGGTGCTCAACTAAGGCAAGGAAGCAAAGCAGGTTCACCCAAGGAAAGAACAAAAATAAAAATATATATAAAAAGCAAGCAAGAACAGACACCCAAAATGGGGAAAAGATGAATCAGTCCATCACCAAAAGGAAAGGAAGAATCCCCAGAAAGACCACAAAATGAAACACAGGCACCTGAACTATCAGATAAGGAATTCAAAAGAATTAAGATTGAGAAGCTCAGTAAGTTCAGCCACATAAAAGAAAACTATAAACAATTCCAGAAGAACTACAAAGAACTTCAGGGAAGTTACAAGGAACTTACTGAGAGCTACAACAGCATGAAAAAGGACATGGAAACTATCAATAAGTGCCAGCAGGAAATGAAGAATACAATTTCTGAATTGAAGAACACAGTAGAAGGAATCAACAGTAGGCTAGAGGAAGCAGAGGACCGGATCAGCGAGTTGGAGGATAATGTAGACAAATAATCCAAGACAGTAGAAGAGAATAAAAAAAGGCTGAACAAGATTGAAGAGGGTTTCAGAGAGCTGCAGGACAACATGAAACATAACAACATCCGTACCATAGTGATTGAAGAAGGAGAAGAGAAACAAGGAATGGAAAACCTGTTCAAAAAAGGCATGATAGAAAAATTCCCTAACATGATGAGTGAAAACATTAATCAAGTTCAGGAAGGACAGAAGGTCCCAATGAGGATCAACCCAAACAGACCAACACCAAGGCATATTATTATTAAAATGGCAAATTTCAAAGACAAAGAGAGAATCCTAAAAGCATCAAGAGAGAAAACACTAATAACATACAAAGGGGCTCAAATAAGGCTATCAAATGCTTATTCAACAGAAACAATTCAAGCCAGAAGGGAATGGCAAAAAGTATTTCAAGTCATGGTAAACAAAGCCCTGCAACCAAGAATACTCTACCCAACAAGGCTCTCATTCAAGATAGAAAGGGAAATAAAGAGCTTTCCAGACAACAAAAGACTAAAAGAATGCATCCTACCAAACCAGCATTGCAAGAAATGCTAAAGGGTCTGCTTTAAAAATAAGTAAATGAATAAAATGAAGAAACAGAGAGAGCCAAAGAGGGATACAGACACAAAGGGAGAAAATGGCAATGAATAAGTATCAATCAATAATAACCTTAAATGTAAATGGATCAAATGCACCGATCAAAGGACATAGGGTAGCTGAATGGATAAGACAACATGACCCACATATGTGCTGTCGTAAAGAGACCCACGTCAGAACAAATGATCGACACTGATTGAGAGCGAAGGGATGGAAAAATATATATCAAGCAAATGGACACGAAAAATAACCTGGAGTAGCAATAGTTATGTCAGACAAAATAGATTTTACAATGAAGGTCATAAAAAGGGACAAAGATAGACATTTCGTAATACTTAAGAGAACAATCCATCAAGAAGAAATAACTCTGATAAACTTATACGCACCCAACAATGAAGCTCCAAAATATATAAGGAAAATCTTGGAAGACTTTAAGAAAGACATACACAGTGACACACTAATAGTAGGGGATTTTAATACCCCAGTATCAACAATGGACAGATCTTCTAAACAAAAAATCCCCAGAGATGTTGTGGCATTGAACAACACTCTAGAGGAAATGGACCTAACTGAAGTATACAAAGTTTTTACCCCAAAGAAGCAAAATACACATTCTTTTCAAATGCATATCGATTATTCTCCATGATAGACCACATGGTATGTCACAAGACAAGCCTCCACAAATACAGGAAAATTGAAATCATACAAAGTATCTTCTCAGATCACAATGGCTTGAAATGAGAAACCAATCTCAAGGGAGAAAACCAAACATTGTCTAACTCATGGAGACTGAATAACATGTTTTTAAGCAATGAATGGGTTAACAATGAGATGAAAGATGAAATTTAAAAAGTTCCTGGAAACAAATGACAATGAACACACAACAGCCCAAAACATATGGGATACAGCAAAGGCAGTTCTCAGGGGGAAATTTATAGCAAAACAGGCCTTCCTAAAAAGGTTACAAGGAGTTTATATGAACAACCTAACTATAAAGCTGCAACTAGAGGAGCAACAACAAACAAAGCCCAGAGCAAGTAGAAGGAAGGAAATCATCAAGATCAGAGCAGAACTAAATAACTCAGAGATTCAAAGTACAGTTCGAAGAATCGACAGGACCAGGAGCTGGTTCTTTGAAAAAATAAACAAAATTGACAAGCCCTTATCCAGACTCATCAAGAAAAAGAGAGAGAGGACACAAATAAACAGAATTAGAACTGACAGAGGAGAAACCACAACTGATACCTCAGAAATACAAAAGATTGTAAGAAATTACCACAAACAACAATATGACAAAAAGTATGTACCTGGATGAAATGGACATTTTCTGGAAATGTATAATCTACCACAACTGAACCCAGAAAAAGCAGAAGGCCTGAATAGGCCAATAACAACTAGTGATATTAAAGCAGTAATCCAAAATCTTCCAAAGCACAAAAGCCCTGAACCAGATGGATACACAGGTGAATTTTACGAAACATTTAAAGAAGAACTAACTCCTATCCTTCTCAACCTATACCAAAAAATACAGGAAGAGGGAAGACTCCCAAACACTTTCTATGAGGCCAATGTTATTCTAATCCCAAAACCAGGGCAAGACACAACTAAGAAAGAAAGCTACAGGCCAATATCTCTGATGAACATAGATGCTAAAATCCTCAACAAAATATTGGCCAACTGGATTCAGCAGTATATTACAAAGATCATACACCATGATCAAGTGGGCTTCATCCCACAAATGCAAGGATGGTACAACATTTGTAAATCAATAAATTTAATACACCACATCAACAGATTGAAAGATAAAAACCATATGATCATATCAATAGATGCTGAAAAGCATTTGATAAAGTACTGCAACCATTTATGATAAAAACCCTCAGCAAAATGGGAATAGAGGGAGCATACCTTAACATCATAAAGGCCACCTATGACAAACCTGAAGCCAACATCATACTTAATGGACAAAAACTGAAAGCTTTCCCCCTATGATTAGGAATGAGGCAAGGCTGTCCACTTTCTCTACTTCTTTTCAACATTGTCTTGGAAGTTCTAGCTATAGCCATCAGAGAAGAAAAAGGAATCAAAGGTATCCAAATTGGAAAAGAGGAAGTCAAACTGTCATTATATGCAGATGATATGATAGTGTACATACAAACCCTGATGGGCTCCACCAAAAACTTACTGGACCTAATAAGCAAATTTAGCAAAATAGCTGGGTATAAAGTCAATATCCAGAAATCAAAAGCATTTTTGTGTACCAATTATGAAACAACAGAAATAGAAGCTAGAAAAAAAATCCCATTTACCATAGCAACAAAAAAAAATAAAGTACCTAGGAAAAACTTAACTAAGGAAGTAAAAGACCTGTACTTAGAAAACTACAGAACAATGAAGAAAGAAATCAAGGAAGACACAAATAAATGGAAGCATATACCATGTTCATGGATGGGAAGAATTAACATCATTAAAATGTCCATACTACCCAAAGCAATCTACAGATTCAATGCAATCCCAATTAAAATACCAATGACAGACTTCACAGAAATAGAGAAAATACTTCAAAAATTCATATGGAGCCAAAGACACCCACGAATAGCCACAACAATCTTGAGAAAGAAGAACAAGGTAGGAGGAATCACAATACTGGACTTCAAACAATACTACAAGGCTTCTGTCATCAAAACAGCATGGTACTGGCATAAGAATAGACATATAGATCAATGGAACAGAATAGAGAGCCCAGAAATTAACCCAGGACTCTATGATCAACTAATATTTGACAAAGGGGGAAGTAACATCAAATGGAGTAAAAACAATCTCTTCAACAAATGGTGTTGGGAGAACTGGACAGCAACATGCAAAAAGATAAAACTAGACCACCACCTTACACCATACACCAGAATAAACTCAAGATGGATACAGGATTTAAACATAAGCAGTGCCACCATAAAGGTCCTGGAGAAAAATATAGCCAGTAAATTTTTGGATATCCTACACAAAAATATGTTTACTGATACTTCACCAAGGGCAAAGGAAATAAAAGAATGAATCAACAAATGGAACTATATCAAATTGAAAATTTTCTGTTCATCTAGGAAAATATCAGCAAAATTCAAAGGGAGCCAACTGCATGGGAAAACATAATTGCCAATGATACCTCAGGCAAGTGTTTGATCTCCAAAATACATAAAGAACTAATGTGACTCAACACCAGGGAGATAGACAGCCCAATTAAAAAATGGGCAAAGGACCTGAACAGACAATTCATTGAGGATGATATACAGAGGGCCCAGAGCCATATGGAAGAATGCTCAACATCACTAGTAATCAGAGATGCAAATTAAAACCACAATAAGATACCACCTCAAACCTGTCAGAATAGCAATCATCAAGAAATCAACACACAAGTGTTGGTGAGGATGTGGGGCAAAGGGAACCCTGGTGCACTGTTGGTGGGAATGTAGGCTGGTGCAGCCACTGTGTAAAACAGTATGGGGTTTCCTTAAAAAACTAAAAGTGGAACTGCCTTTTGATCCAGTGTTTCCACTGCTTGGACTATATCCAAAGAACCCTGAAACACCAATTCATAAGAACCTATGTACCCCTGTGTTCACAGCAGCACTATTTACAATAGCCAAGTGCTAGAAACAACCTAAGTGTCCATCAGTGGTTAATTGGATCAAAAAATTTTGGTACATTTACACAATGGAATTCTATATAGGAGAAAGGAAGAAGGAACTTGTATCCTTTGCAACAACATGGATGGAACTGGAGAGTATTATGCTTAGTGAAATAAGCCAGTCAGTGAAGGACAAATATCATATGATCTCACCCATTAAGGGACAATAATGAATAAAACCAGCAATAAGCAAAACAGAACCAAATATATGAATACAGCGAATAGGCCTTCAGTGGTCAGGAGGAAAGTGGTTGCGGGGAGAAGGGTGGCAGAGGTAAGGAAGGAGAGCAGCTTAGAGAAAAACCTGGTATAAAGGAACCTTGGACATGGACAACAGGTGGGATTGACTTTGGGGGGAATGTGTGAGTGGGGAGTGGAACAGAGGGGCGCAAAAAGGGGATCGATGTAATACAACAACAATAAAATTAAGAAAAAATAATAAGTAGAAAAAAAAAAGAAGTCATGGGAGTGAACGCTCTTGTTTTGTTGCTAATTGAAAGGAAAAGGCTTTTAGTTTTTGGCCATTGAGTATAATGTTGGCTGTACATTTCTCATATATGGCCTTTATTATGTTGATGTATGCTCCCTCCATCCCCATGTTGCTAAGCATTTTTATCATAAATGAGTACTGTACTTTATCAAATGTTTTTTCAGCATATACTAATGTCATATGGTTTTTATCTTTCATTTTTATGTTTTATTTTTCAAATTATATTTATTAATTTGCCAATATTATACCATCCTTGTCTCCTTGAAGAAATCCCATTTGATCATGTTATATGATCTTTTCAATGTATTCCTGGATTCAGCTTGCCAACATTTTGTTGAGGATTTTAACATCTATGTTCATCAGTAACATTGGCCTGTAGTTTTCTTTCTTTGTTTTGTCTTGACCTGGTTTTGGGATTAGAATAATACTGGCCTCATAAGAGGAGTTTGGAAGTATTTATTCTTCTTTGATATTTTTGAATAAGTTGAGAAAGATAGGAGTTATTTTTTCCCTAAATATTTGGTAAATTTACCTATGTAGTCCTTCTCTGGACTGCCTTTACTGTATCCCATATGTTTTGGACTGTTGTGTGTTCATTTTCATATGTTTCCAGAAACTTATTTATTTATTTATTTATTATTTAATTTTATTGTTGTTGTATTACATCCATCCCCTGTCCCCTTCTCCATCCACCCACTCTCCCACCCAAAGTCAATCCCACTTGTTGTCCATGTCCATGGTTCTTCCATACTACTTCCTTGATTAAACTGCTTCCCTTCTTTGTTTTTTTCCTCCCCGCTCCCCACTGCCCACTGAAGGTCTGTTCATTGTATTCACGTATCTGGTTCTGTTTTACTTGTTTGTTTTGTTCATTATTGTCCTGTAATGGGTGAGATCATATGGTATTTGTCTTTTACTGTCTGGCTTATTTCACTAAGCATAATACTTTCCAGTTCCATCCATGCTGTTGCAAAGGGTAGGAGTTCCTTCTTTCTTTCTGCTGTGTAGTATGCCATTGTTTAAATATACCATAATTTAAACTTTTTCATTTTCCAAATCACTGAGAGTATTTTATTTCAAACTCTGATCCCTATCCTATGATAGGAAAATTCTACTAGTTTGCTCCTGACGGTCCCTGCTATGGGAAAAATTGGTGTCAGATGTTCTCTGAAACAAACTGTCCTTCATTTAGATGCAGAAGGTAGATATAAAACTTAAAAGAGTAAGTAGGTCCAGGGCTGTGCAGAGTAGCCACCCACCTGGGACTGGCCATCAGCTTGGTTAAAGAGGATGAAACTGCTGAAAAGACCCAAGCAAAAAGGGAGAGAACAAAGGTTCTTTCTACAGCATGATGAGGATGGATGACTTCAAAGCTCCCAGCCACCTCATCACCCATACTTCACCCCAGGAATCATATCTGCCATCAGGCTAGCTGAGGCTGTGGACTTCTCCTTGTAGTTCTTCATAGTCTTCCCAGGGTTTCAGCTGAGGGCCAGGGGTCATCACCATCTTAAGGATGGGCTGTTTAGGGGGTGCCCATGGACGGATGACCTTGCCATGTATTCTCCAACTCCCATAGGGATTTGTCAGGTGCTTTTCAAAGACAACATATTCAAGGACATCCTTGGGCACATCTTCTTGTTCGTACATCAATCTGCCAAACCAGTCATAGATGGCATAGATGGCCAAAGTCTGATGGGTATGCATGTGGATGGTGACCTGGCCATACATGTTGCCCTGGTTCATCATACTTGAATAGTGAACCTTAACCACCTGGGGTGGCTCTAAAGATTCTATGAAGCTCCAATGCACGGTCTTATACTGGATGTCCCAGACCATGTCCGGAAAACAGTTTTCAGTTGCCAGAGTATGAAGTTGGTCATGGTCTGTGTTGTTAAGACAAAGGTGAGCTTCAATGAAGATATCCTTAGCTTTTCCAGGGAAGTCCTTTATTTTAAAATTAGCATCAAATTCTCTTATCCTCTGTATTGACAATTGTGATGCCACATTCTTCTTCAATCTCTCAGTTCTCTATGTCAGTCCTTCCTTTGAAAGAGGTGACATATGAGCATCACCCTCTGGAGGAACATAGGCTTCAAAGAAACCAGCTGTACAAGCTAGATGTATGGGACGCTCCAAACGTTGTGGAGGAATGACCACTCCTGCTTTCCGGGCATGTTGTATAAACTCCTTTTCTGATTTGTATTTGGGTTCATAAGCAGGAGATGTGAAACGCTTTTTAGTTCTCACTGGAACAATTGTTATGGACTGAGTCACCAAGACTGGCTGCCAACACCACCATCCTAAAGCCATGGATAAGGAAGACGACCCCTGTACCAGGGGGGCAGCCATTTTGTTCACTCCCAAAATTTAAACTTTTTGATTTCTTCCTTGATCTCATGATTAACCCAATCATTATTTAATAACATATTATTCATTCTGCATGAATTTGTATGTTTTAAGTTTTTTTCCTTGAGTTTTGTTTCTAGTTTTAAGCAGTTGGGATGTAACAAAGTGCGTGATACAATTTAAATTTTCTTGAATTTGTTGATGCTTGTTCTATGTTGAACTATGTGGTCTAATTTTGAAAATGTTTCCTGTATACTTGAAAAGAAAATGTGTTTTGGTTTGTTGAGGTGAAAAGTTCTACATGTATCTATTAAGTCTATTAAGTCTACATGTATCTGTCAAGAGTGTTGTTCCATGCCATAATATCCTTGGTGTTTCTTTTCTTATAAGATCTGTCCATTGTTGATAATAGGATGTTAAAATTCACTACTATGATTGTATTGTTGTCTGTATCCTACTTGAAGTCTGTGAAGGTTTTTCATATATATTTGTGTGTTCCTATATAGGGTGCATGTATGTATACAAGGGCTATGCCTTCTTGATGGTTTGTTACCTTAAGTATTTTTTAAAGTTATTAAAAATTTATTATTTTTAGAGAGAAAGGCAGGGAGGGAGGAAGAAAGGGAGAGAAACATCAATGTATGGATGCCTTTCACTGCCTCCAGTTACAAATCTGGCTGGAGAGCTGGCTTTCAACCTGGTTATGTGCTCTGGCTGGGGAATTGAATCAGTGACCTTTGAGTTTACAGGCTGGCACTTAACCACCGAGCCACAAGACAGTGTTTTCCTTAAGTATTTTTTAATGGTCTTTGTTGTAAAATCTATTTATCTGATATCAATATTGCTACTCTGGCTTTTTTTCACGTCCATTTGCTTGAACTATTTTTTCAATTTCTTTCAATCTGTGTAGATCTTTTGTTCTGAGGTCAGCCTCTTGTAGACAACATATATGTTTGTCCTGTTTTTTTAACCATCAGCTACAGTATGTTGTTTGATTGGATCATTTAATCCACTCACATTTAAGGATATTATTGATAGGTACTTATTCATTGTTGTTGTTTTTCCATTTGTACCTGTCTCTCTCATCTCTCTCATCTCTCTTCCTCTTTCTCTTCCTATAGCAGTCCCTTTAGCATCCTTTACATTGTTGATTTCATGGAAATGTATTATTTTAGCTCTCTGTTGTCTTGGAAAATTCTTATTTCACTTTTTTATTTTGAATGAGAGCTTTGTTGGGTAGAGTAGTCTTAGTTGTAGGCCTTTCCTTTTCATCGCTTGGAATAATTTTTGCCATTATCTCAAGGCTTGTAGTTTTTCCATTGAGAAATTTGATGATTGCCTATAGGAGCTCTCTTGTATGTTATTGGTTATTTCTGTCTTCCTGCTTTTAGGATTGTCTCTTTGTCTTTGAATGTTGCCATTTTAATTGTGATGCGCCATGGTGCAGGCCTCTTTAGGTTCATTTTTATTGGGACCCTCTGTGCTTCCTGGACTTGAATAGTTATTTCTCTCACCAAGTTCAGGAAGTTTTTTGTCTTTACCTTTTCAAAGAGGTTTTCTGTACCTTGATCCTCTTCTTCTCTTTCTTGTTTCCCTATAATATGGATACTATTACATTTCATGTTTTCCTTCACCTCTCTTAAAATCTCTTCATTCTTTTCAGTCTGTTTTTGTTTTGTTGCACTTATGTAATATTTTTTACATTTTCCTCCAGTTTGCTGATCTGATCCTCTGTTTCCTCTACCCTTCTTCCAATTCCTTCTACTGCTTCTTCAATTCAAAAATTGTATTTTTCATTTCTTCCTGTCTTTAATTGATAGATTCTATATCCTTTGTCATCCTGGTGTAGTCCTCACTAAACTCTTTGTACCCTCCCTGGAGTTCATTGTTTTGTTTGAGCTCACTGATGTTATTGAGCTTCCATCTAACCATTATTTTGAATTCTATGTTTGATAGTTTGCTTGCCTTTTTTTCATTTAGCAGTCTTTCTGGGGATTTCTTCTTTTCTTTCTTTCCATTTTAGGTGTCACTTAGTATTTTTTCCCACTTCTTGTTTTGATTTGCTTTGACTTACATCCTTTATCTGGTGTGACCTTATGTGGTAGGAGTCCTGTGGCATTCAGTGATTCATTCTCCTACATTTTCTGAAATGGCTGCTCTTAGGGTGCCTTTTATGCCACTTTTTGCACTGTCTGATTATCTTTTGGATTTTGACGATGTGTTACTCTTTGCTGGGTCCTTCTCAAAGGTTAGTTGGTTGAGAGTCACCCTTTCCATCATATCTCATATACAGTTATTAGCTTGCTACTAAAACACAACCACCAATCCAAGCAAAATAACCACAACTTCAAAGATATTGTCCATCTTCAATCATACTTTCAACTACAGATGATCCATTCAAAATACCCACGCCTTCAAAGATAACCCCACCTTCAATAACCTTCCCAGGTGCAAATGAGCAAGTGTTATTAAGATGTATAGAGATGAAGACTGTAAAAAGATAAGAAAAACAAACAAGTTGACTTACAGGAAACCCCCAAATACTATGGTACTTCTGAAATATGGTTTCACTCTAACATAGTTTGAGAATTGGGGAAAACATTTCTACAACATGACATTCTAGAATAGTTTCTCTAACATGGTTTGAGAATTAGAGAACTCCACAAACAACACAGAGCATAATAAAAGCTCTTAAAAGCAAAAAGTATCTCCTTCAAAAGTAGGGAAGTTCCTGCAGTAATATGAGGTGTAATAAGAGCTTTTAAGATCAAAATATAAATAAATAAAGTCAAGCACTTTAAGAAGCATAGAAAAAGGCCTAGACTTAGCTGAAGAGTTGAAGCTATATATTTTTAAGATATATTTTTATTGTTGTTGTATTACATCCATTCCCCTTTTACTCCCCTCTGTTCCCTTCTTCAACCACCCACTCCCCACCAAAGTCAATCCCACTTGTTGTCCCTGTCCATGGTTCTTCCATGTTAGTTCCTTGACTAAACTGCTCTCCTTCTTCACCTCCTCTTCCATCTTCCCCCCACCTCCATCCTTTCTGCCTACTAAAGTTCTACTCATTGTTTTCATATATCTGGTTCTGTTTTGCTTATTTGCTTGTTTTGTTCATTATTGTCCTGGAATGGGTGAGATAATAATGTATTTGTCTTTCACTGACTGGCTTATTTCACTAAGCATATTTTCTAGTTCATCCATGTTGTTGCAAAGGTTAGGAGTTCATTCTTACTTTCTGCTGTGTTGTATTCCATTGTGTAAATGTACCAAAGTTTTCTGATTCAATCATCCACTGATGAAAGCTTAGGCTGTTTCCAGCACTTGGCTAATGTAAATAGTGCTGCTATGAACATAGGGGTACAAAGGTTCTTCTGAAGTGGTGTTTCAGGGTTTTTCGGGTATAATCCTAGCAGTGGAATTGCTGGATCAAAAGGCAGTTCCATTCTTAGATTTTTAAGGAAACTCCATACTGTTTTGCATAGTGGCTGCACCAGCCTGCATTCCCACCAACAGTGTGCCAAGGTCCCCTTTGCCCCACATCCTTGCCCACACTTGTTGTTAATTTGTTGATAATTGCCATTCTGACAGGTGTGAGGTAGTATCTTATTGTGGCTTTAACTTGCATCTCTCTTATGGCATATCTTTCATATGACTTTGGGCCCTCAGAGTGTTGTCTGTTCAAGTACTTTGCACATTTTTCAATTAGGCTGTGTGTTTCACTGGTGTTGAGTCACATAAGTTCTTTATATATTTTGGAGATGAAGCCCTTGTCTGAGGTATCATTGGCAAGTATGTCTTCCCATACAATTTGTTCCCTTTCAATTTTGCTGGTGTTTTCTTTAGCTGAACAGAAACTTTTCATTTTGATATAGTCCCATTTGTTAATTTGTTCTTTTATTTCCTTTGCCCTTGGTGAAGTATCACTAAACATATTTTTGCATAGGATATCCAAAATTTTACCACCTATATTTTTTCCCAGCACCTTAGAGTGGCACTGCTTATGTTTAAGTTGTTTTTCCATCTTGAGTATATTCTGGTGTATGGTGTAATTTGGTAGTCTAGTTTTATTTTTTGCATGTTGCTGTTCAGTTCTCCCAACACCATTTATTGAAGAGACTGTTTTTACTCTACTTTATGTTTCTTCCTCCTTTGTTGAATATTAATTGAACATAGAGTCCTGGGTTTATTTCTGAGCTTTTTTTTTTTCTGTCCCATTGATATATATGTTTATTTTTATGCCAGTACCAGACTGTTTTGATGACAGTAGCCTTGTAGTATAGTTTGATGTCCAGTATTGTGATTCATCCTACCTTGTTTTTCTGTCTCAAGATTGCTGTGGCTATTTGTGGGCATTTTTGGCTCCATATAAATTTTTGAAGTTTTTTTTTTTTTTTTTTCTTTATCTGTGAAGTCTATCATTGGTATTTTAATTGGGAATGCATTGAATCTATAGATTGCATTGGGTAGTATGGACATTTTAATGATACTAATTTTTTCCATCCCTGAACATGGTATATGCTTCCATTTATTTGTATCTTCATTTCTTTCTTCAATGTTCAGTAATTTTCTGAGTACACATCTTTTACCTTCTTGGTCAAGTTCATTCCTAATACTTAATTTTTCTTGTTGCTTTGGTAAATGGGGTTTGTTTTCTAGCTTCTATCTCTGATGTTTTATTATTACTATACAAAAATGCTTTAAATTTCTGGATATAGACTTTATATCCAGCTATTTTGCTGAATGTGCTTATCAGGTCAAATTAGTTTTTGGTAGTCTTTTGGGTTTTATATATACACATTTGCAAATAATGACAGTTTTACATCCTCCTTTCCAATTTGGATACCTAGATTCCTTTTTCTTCTTTGATATCTATGGCTACAACTTCCAAAATGATGTTGAACAGAAGTCAAAAAAGTGGACAGCCCTGTCTTGTTCCTGATCTTAGGGGAAAAGCTTTTAGTTTGTGCCCATTGAGTATAATGTTAAATTCAGGTTTCTCATATATGACTGGTCACCTGGCTCTGAAGATGCTATTTTCATGTCTTCCCTGCCTCCTGCTGACCACCACCTGGCTTACAAGCTGTTCCAGAGCTGCCCAAAGCTGCTCCTCAATGGCATCTCCAGAAAAGCTGGGCTGTGTTGGGCTTCCCCGTGATCTCCTTCAGAAGTTGTGGGCTCCTGTGTCTGTAATATATGGGTTCTGCAGTCTGCTTGGGCTCTTTCCCTAAGTTACAACAACTATCCTGGGCATATCCAGTGAGGCTGAGCTGGGCTGGGTCACTCCTACAACCTCATTCAAAAGCCATGGGCTCCCAAGCTCCAGGAATCTGTGGGGAGGTGCAGGCAGCTTAGTCTTGCCTTAAATTGCAGCAATTATCCAAGCTCTGCAACGTCTCAGTCACTGCAAAATTCCCTTGGATTTCCACAACCCCTACCTGTGCTTTTCACCTATCTGCATTCTGTACTACATCTTCCAGCTGCACTGCAACCAGGGGGAGCTCTCAGCACTACCAGGTACCCTGCCCCCATCTTCTCAAAAAATCAAATATTTTTGAAAATAACATTGGCTCTGATGAAGATAGGGTCCTCTGAGAGTCGATTTTATTGAAAATGGTGGAGCTTGAAGATTACTAGTGTATGTGAGATTCTTATTGAAGGTTCAGTTAAGTAGAGGACTGTCTCACCCAGCAGGGACAACCTCTGATTCTAGGCTGTGTGTAGGGTCTTGAAGATTGCAGGAATCACTAAAATGTTTAGTGACAATTAACCATCATTTACCATAAAGAAGGATAAAATTGGATCTAACAAATTGCTGTGGAGATGGCACTTTGTTTGGGGGCGGTTACACTTTCAGAACCATTCTACACCATATGGACCTTCTAATACCTAGCAGGATGTGGGGAACTGGGAGAGGTGTGGGGTATCCCTGCCCCGCAGAGATCCCCATGTGCCGAGGATGAAATGAACCTTCCCAGGAAGTTTGTGCTAGGGAAGAGAAGGTTAACCAGTGTCTGATTGACAAAGGCCTTGATGGCCCACCCCCAAAGGTTTTTATTGATTACACAAGGTTGGGGATGTATGCACACACCACAAATCATTACCACAGAAGAGTATTCACAAGAAAGGGAGTTTTAAGTTTAGATAACAATAGAAGGAATGTGACCACGTGCTTCAGACTGTGATCTGTTAGATAAGGTGACTTCAAGAACTACAGGTGGCCCATAGAATTTTAGGGAGGGTGAGATTACATGTGGTTTAAGGTTTAACATCTACTGTGGGTGCAATATACAACTCTAGGGAGTTTAGGTCACAGGGCAGACTTCAAAGGATGTATGGAATATTTCTAAGGCCAGATTCATACCCAGGGCCCCCCTTGGAGCATTGGGGCCTGTATTCAACCAGCTTTGTCAGTTCTTACAGGTGTAACCTGGCCTGCATGGGGCTCCATGCCCTGACATTTTTCCATGGGGACCCCAACAGAGAGGTAGGCTCTAGTGCAGTTTGAAATGCACAACTCCTTAATGAGTTCTCATTTTCATTCTTGCCTTCTCTACATGAACAGAGAGCCACAGTATTTGTCCCAAGGAAGATACTCCTGTGGTTTAAATCTTCTTATGGGGCTGCTCACTCACAGCTCCTTTCCCCCAGGACATTCTTCATTCTCAGTGATATGACAGTGACCTTATGGCTAGAATCTTCTGCCCCTGCTGACTGTTTCTTTGTCCCCACAGAATCTGTACCAGAACAGGATTTTAGGCCTGGCTGCCATGGCATCTCCATCTAGAAACTCCCAGAACCAGCGCCGTTGCAAGGAATCACTTCACCACAGCTACAATCCGAGCCACTTTCACAGCATGGCCATCAGGACTGGCCCCCATGATACCATCACCATTCCCCGTTCCACCAGTGATACTGATCTGGTTACCTCTGACAGCCGTTCCACGCTCATGGTCAGCAGCTCCTACTACTCCATAGGACACTCACAGGACTTGGTGATCCACTGGGATATAAAGGAGGAAGTAGATGCTGGAGACTGGATTGGCATGTATCTCATTGGTGAGTAGAACAGCACTTACAGAGACTGGTTAACAGTGTGGTGAAGACATAATGGTTTTAGGAATGTGGTTTGGGCATTCAACAAGTATAGCATTCAGAATTCACTTTTATATATGCTTTCATAATTCAATCAACTCTGTATTTGATTACAATGCCTAATTCACAATTGAGTGCATTATGCACCAAATTCTAACTAACTTAATACCATACACTAGACTCTTTCCATCTCTATTCCATAGAAGAAAATTATGAAAAAACAAAAAAAAAATTATGAGATAGAAGTGTGAATTGTGTTTGAACACAAACATTGTTACAATTTACATACACATCTACATGGAGTTAATTTTACTTTTGTTTTCAACATCATAGGTCTCTTTTCATTTACTCTTTCAATATTCCTTCTGTTTTGCATTACTGCTTTCACTGTAGACAGTGGACACAAGCAAACCACAGGTTAAGAATAACATGATGACTGAAAGGAAAATGCATAAGTTTGTGGTACTAGAGAATATAAATTTCACAAATTTGAAATTTTGAAAATGTTTCAAGAAAAATAGGTTTCATCTACTTTATGTGATAGAATCAGGGTTGGTGAAAACCAATGCATTTACACTGCAAATCAGCAAGTGAAGAGGAGCTACTAGAATTAGACATTAACTTCAACAGAGAGGCTTTTGCATTGACTCTGAAATGGAATATTTACACAGTCAGACATGTAATGACATTAAACATCACTATAAATAAATAACAAATAAAGATTGTTATTAGTACTATATAAAATGGACTGTTTTATGATAAAAATGCAGGGGATCTTATCTGAGTGGCTATTAAGGAAATATTTCTGGCTCTCTTTGAAGTTTTGCAACCAGTTTTTTTTTTTTTTTTTTTTAAGATTTTATTCATTATTTTTAGAGAGAATGGCAAGGAGGGAGGAAGAAAAGGAGAGAAGCATCAATGTATGGTTGCCTTTTACCTGCCTCCAGCTAAGGACCTGGCTGGAGACCTGGCTTACAACCTGGTTATGTGCCCTGACTGGGGAATTGAACCAGCAACCTTTGGGTTCACAGGCTGGTCCAATCCACTGAGCCAAACCAGCCAGGGCTGCAACCAGTTTGGTTAATTTTGTTACATTACATACAATATTACAAAGATTCAGAAAATAATTTTTAAAATTTTTATATAAATAGTGGTTACTAGTTAAATTGAACTTACAAACAGAAAAAAATTAATAGCTTTTGAAAAAAGTATTGAATAAAACTATTTGGGAGAACCAAGATGAAAGAGGAGTAAGAGGAGCTACACCAATCTCCTCCCAACACCAAAATGGACTTACAAATTAATTAGGGAGAAATCATCTGGAATAACCCACAGAACACAAATTGGAGAGAAATCTTATTACCAGGGACAAAACAGAAGAGCCAACTCATCATAACGTGACTGATAGGAAGTACGGAGACATGAGAGGTCTGGCGGGGCTCCTACAGGTGGCAGCTGAAGGGACAGAGAAACATCTCAGCAGCCAGGAATTCCACCTGAGAAGGAAGGGATCTAAACCCCCAACTGGGATTCCCAGCCTACAGCAACACAGCTAAGAGTAAAACAGCACCCAGCTATGAAAAGCAAAAAGCCACCAGGTTTAGCCAGCTTGAGAGAGAGGCCAAGTTCTTAAAGGGACCATGAACAAAAATATAGCAGCACCCACCTATCCTGGGCTCCAGCAGAGAAAAGGCAGAGTGGACTAGAGATGCTTGGGGAAAGTTTGGGTCAGTGGCTTTAGGGGCAGAGTTGAGGGAGCAGCCCATGAGCCCAGTGCTGACCCATCCCCCATACAGCCAGAAGACCACTCTTCTCCAAAGGGCAGTAGTCTGAAGGGAAGCCACAGCCCCACCAATAGGAATTAATCCGCTTCACCTAGCAGTGTCTAAACTTGACCTCAGATCACAGGTTGATTGAATTAACAACTGAATCTATCTACCCCTCTCAGAGGTGCCTAAAATTGACCACTGATCACAGGCTGATTGGATTAACAACTAAAGGAGACAAAGACAGTGGATCTCTGGTAGTCTCCAACTGGCTGACTAGGCCCAGGCTGGGACATTAGCTGATGTCAACAAGCACAGATCCTGGAATTAAAAAAAGTGTACCTCTACACCACAGAAGGTCATATCACTAAGACAGTAAGTCAAAGCAGACCAATCTAAGAAGCAGAAACATGCAAGAGCCACCTAAAATGGGGAGACAAAGAAATAAACCCTCAGCAAATGGAAAGGAGGAATCCCCAGGAAGAGTGCAAAATGAAGTAGAGGCAAGCACACTCTCAGATATGGAATTCAAAATAATAATAATAATAATAATAGAGAAGCTCAATGAACTCCATGAGTTCAAGGAAAACTACAAACGACTCCAAGAAAACTACAAAGAAGTCCAGGAAAGCTACAAGGAACTTACTGAGCACTACACCAGCATTAAAAAGGACATAGAAACCATTAATAAGAGCCAGGAGGAAATGAAGAATACAATATCTGAACACAGTAGAGGAATCAAAAGCAGGCTAGAGAAAGCAGAGGATCAGATCATTGAGCTTAAGGTCAGTGTAGAGCAAAAATTTCCAGACAGTGCAACAAAATGAAAAAAGACTGAAGAAGAATGAAGAGGTTTTAAGAGAGCTGCAGGACAACATGAAATATAATAACATCCATATCATAGGGATACCAGAAAGAGAAGAAGAGGAGCAAGGGATAGAAAACCTCTTTGAAAAAGTAATGACATAAAACTTCCCTAGCTTGAGGAGAGAAAATGTCATACAAGCTCAGGAGGCACAGAGGGTCCCATGGAAGTTGAACCCAAACAGGCACACTCAAAGACATCATAATGAAAATGGCAAATTTCAAAGACAAGGAGAGAATCCTAAAAGCAGCAAGAGAGAAACAGCTAATAACATGCAAGGGGGCTCCCATAAGGTTATCAGCTGATTTCTCAACAGAAACACAAGCCAGAAGGGAATGGCAAAAAATATTTCAAGCAATGGAAAACAAAGGCCTGCAACCAAGAATACTCTACCCAGAAAGGCTCTCATGCAAAATAGAAAGTGAAATAATGAGTTTCCCAGACAAAAGAAGTCTAAAAGAATACATCTCCACCAAACTAGCATTGCAAGAGATGCTAAAAAGATGCTTTAAAAATATGAAGAAACAGAAACAGACAGGATCACAGATACAGAGGTAAATGGATTAAATGCACCAATCAAAAGATATAGGGCAGTTGAATGGATTAGAATCAATTTGAACTTATGAATGCTTTAAAGTGATCTTGTTATAAATATATTTTTCTAAATAAGGTATACTTTTGTATATTACTTGTATCTGCATTACCACAGGTTAAGTTTCTTAGACTGGAATCATTTCATAAGATGGGAAAATCAGGTTACTTGCAATAACTCAAAAAAATTGAATGCAGTTAAGGAAGGAGAAAAAAGTAAGAAAATGTGGCTATATTACATAGAATACATGCTATCTTTCTTATTCACTGTTACAAAATATGTGGGTGTGTAATATATAGATTTTGTTATCAACTTATGTTTTAAATAACAACCCACAGGTCATGGGTGTGTTGTGAAATCAGTCAACCTTTAGGTTAGAAAAGATGCTGAGAATAAAGACCAATTTAGATGGAAGTAGCAAACTACTAAACTATATGATTCATGTACATAGACAATATATATTCTTATATTATCATGTAAATTAGATGAGATTTATTTCAACTAAATTGTGGAAATAAACATTTCTAGTTATGAAGGTCCCCAAACTGGGGATGTTTGGGAAAAGGAATGAATGCTATAGTAAATTTTATTATTAAAAAGTGAACATACCTAATCTCTACCTCAACAGACTCTTAAATATTTCAGGGGTTAGTTTAGGACCACAAGGTCAAAAACACAGCTAGAATACTATTCTATATAATTATTTAAATCCTAGGGCTTTTTATTTTTTACCTCAACTTAGTAAACATAATAATTTCTGTTCTGGGGACTGGCTGAGCACTGCAAGTGCCATTATTTCTGAAGGCTTCAACTTGTAAAACACATGTAGAAGAAAAACAGAGTATTGAAAGAAGTAAGACCTGTGCACAGCCTAAATAAATAAATAAATAAATCTACTATTTAAGATGGAAAACTCCAAAAAGAATAAGTTGTAATTCCAGTAGCTTAAAATAAAGTTGAGTTGTATTATGGGAATGAGTAGGTTCTGACTCAAAAACCAAATTCATTTTATACTATGGGTTTGGCACTGTCTCTGGGGCAACTTTCATAAAAGTGAGTTCTGCAATACATCATTTCTGTGATATATTTCACAAAAATAGCATTAAAAAAGAAAAAAGTTTGCTTAATCTTGCTATAATATATCTAAAATAATACCATTTAATACGTAATAATTATGTAAGCTATTGGCATATTTTAAATTTTTTGTATTAACTCTTCAAAATCCAGTATATACTTTAAATATGTGTGAAAATATCTATGGATGTAAATGTATTTTTGCATGTGTTTGGTAATATTGCAATTCATATTACGTAAAAGAGTAATTCTTTAAACAAATGAATTAACATAGGTATTTTAGAATAATGAAAAGAAAACTTTGTATTAATATGATATGAGAAGCTGACAGAAGGCAGTAAGTAAGTGCTGAATTGTTTGGATGTGAAAGGAAAAAAAATGTACACATTGGTGGTTACAAAATAGACAGGGGAATGATAAGAAGAACAAAGGAAATAGAGAAGCCAAAGAACTTATATGCATGACTAATGGACATGAACTAAGTGGGGCATAGCTGAAGGAAACGGGATACTGGGTGGAGTGGGGCAAAGGGCGGGAAATTGGGGCAACTGTAATAGCAAAATAAATAAAATATATTTTTTAAAAACTGGCAAAAAAACCACAACTATTTGGTTCTCACCATATGATCTCACCTAATACAGGAGACTAATGAACAAAACAAACAAGCAAAATAGAACAGGATGCATGGAAAAGAACAAAGACTTTCAGTATGTAGGGAGAGGGAGAAAGAGGCAAAGAAGGGGAACTGTCAAGTCAAGGAACTAGTATAAATATCCCATGTATAACATGTGGGATTGACTATGGGAGAAAGGATAAAGAGGGTTGGGCAGGGGAGAGCAATGGGGAAGGGGAGGGGATAAATTTAATATAACAACAACAAATTAATTTAAAAAACTGTTTGGATACAATTGATCTAAAACAATTTATCAAATAGCCTACCAAGAATATTTAGTTTAGTTTAGTTTGTTTTTTCATGTTAAATGTATTTTATTTTTACTACATTATTTTTGATGTTATGCTATTTAAGTTGTCCAATATTTCTCCTTTGCCCTGCTTCGTCTATCCCAACCCTCATTCACATAGTCAATACCAACACTGTTGTCCATATCCAAGAGTTATTCATACATGTTCTTTGCCAAGGCCCTTCCCCTCCTTTCCACCATTATCCCCCTAAACCCTCCCCTTCATCACTTTCAGTGTGTTCCATGTTTCAATGCCTTTGGTTCTACTTCATTTATCAGTTTATTTTGTTAACTAGATTGCTCTTGTAGGTGAGATGATATGGTATTTGTCTTTCACTGACTGGCTTATTTCACTTAGCATAATATTCTCCTGTTCCATCCATGCTGTTGCTAAAGGTAGGAGTTCCCTATATCTTTTTGCTTTAGAGTATTCCAATGTGTAAATGTACAAGTTTTTTGAGCACTCATTTACTGATGGACAGTTTCCAGCACTTGGCTATCGTCAATAGTGCCACTATGAACATAAGGGTGCTTAAGTACTTTTGAATTGGGTGATTCGGGATTCTTAAGATATATTTCCAGCAACAGAATTGTGAGGTCAAAAGGCACTTCCATTTTTAACTTTTTAATGAAATTTCATACTGTTTTCCACAATGGTTACACCAGTCTGCATTCTCACCAACAGTACATTAGGGGTTGCTTTTCTCCACATCCTTGCTAGCACTTGTTCTTTGTTGATTCATTGATGCTAGCCATTATGACAGATTGTGTGTGTTTGTGTGTAAATATATTTTATTGATTATATCGTTATATTTGTCCCAATTTCTTTTCCCTTTGCTCCCCTCTGTCCAGCATCCCCTTGCCTCCAGCAATCCCACCCCACTAAGGCCATGTCCATGTGTCATGCATATAGGTTCCCTGGCTTAACCTTTTTCTATATTATTCTTAACTTCCCCCTGTATATCTCATACCCACCAATTATGTTTTCTAATCCTGCACCATTTCCTCATTTCTCCCCATTCCAGCTCATAACCCTCCCAATAATCCCCATACCTATGATGTTTATCTTATTCTGTTTGGTTAGTTTAGTTTTTTTTTTCTTTTTTTCTTTTTAAGGTTCTATTGTTAATAGTTGTGAGTTTGTTGTAATTTTGTGTTCATAGTTTCGATCATTTTCTTAAATAAATCCCTATAAAATTTCATATAATAGTGGCTTGGTGATGATTAACTCCTTTAGCTTTACTTTGTCTGAGAAGCACTTTATCTGGCCTTCCATTATAAATGATAGCTTTGCTGGGTAGAGTAATCTTGGTTGTGGGTCCTTGCTTTTCATCATTTTGAATACTTCTTGCCAGCCACTTTTTGCCTGCAAAGTTTCTTTTGAGAAATCAGCTGATGGTCTTATGGGAACTCCTTTGTAGGTAACCCTTCTTTTCTCTTGCTGCTCTTAAGAGTCTCTCTTTATCTTTAACCTTTGGCATTTTAATTATGATGTGTCTTGGTGTGGTCCTCCTTAGGTCTAGCTTGCTTGACACTCTCTGTGCTCCCTGGACATGTATGTCTATTTCCTTTGCTAAATTTGAGAAGTTCTATTTCATTATTTTTTCACGTAAGCTTTCAATTTCTTGCTCTTCCTCTTTTTCTGCACCCTCATGATTTGGATGTTAGTATGTTTGAAGTTATCCTAGAGGTGCTTAAGACTGTCCTCATTTTTTTTTCCAATTCTTATTTTCTCATTCTGTACTGGTTGACTGCATTTCTTCTTTATGTTCCAAATCATTGATTAAATCCTGTTTTCCATTCCTTCACCATTGGTTTCATGTAGATTTTACTTCATTTCATTTTTCACAACCTTCATTTATTCCCACCTACATTTGCCATAATCAAGCATGTCTGTCATGTCTGTGAGCATCTTTAACCATAAACTGTGAGAATTTAACCAGTGTTTTAAACTCTATGTCTGTTAGGTTGGCCATCTTCTCGTCTATTAGACTGGCTATCTTTAATCCCTCAGTTCTTTCACTGCAACCTTGATCTGTCCCTTCTTTTGACCCATACTTCTTTGTGTCCTCAAGTTGACAAGCTGCTGTGTTTGCTTCTGTGTCTTAGGAAGAGCTATTGCACCTGTTATATTGTAAGGGGTAGAATCTTAAGTATTAGTGCAGGTAATCTATTTTACCATATTGATGCATTGTAGGTGAAGGAGAGGTTGGAGAGGAAACAATGCCACTTGCTCAGCACTCACCCCTTTTCTAAACACTTCTCCAACTTCCCATATGGGAACTCATGGTCCCCAGAGCAAGTGTGTCTATGGATATTCTAGAACTATGGGGGTTCTCTAAACAAACAAACTGCTGAGAGACCATCACTTTTTTTTTTCACCACAACCACCCCTATTGGTTTTCATATTCAGAAGCAATGTGACTTATATTTAAGCCCTTTTTTTCATTTAGTTTATTCTGGTTTTATTGTATAAGTTGGTGGTCTAGTTTCATTTTAGTGCATATACCAGTTCAGTTCCACCAATATTATTAACTGATGAGACTGTTTTTACTCCATTGTATAGTTGTGCCCCACTTTTAATTAGTAATTGCCCATGGAGATCTAGGAAACATAGGTTTATTTCTAGGCTCTCTGTTCTGTTTCATTGATCTATGTGTTTGTTCTAAAGCCCAGTACAAGACTGTCTTGATTATAGTGGCCTTGTAGTATAGTTTGACAGTGAGTATTGTGATCCATCAAACTTCATTCTTTTTTCTCAGGGTTACTGAGGCTATTCAGGGTCTTTCTCTTTTTCTTTTGGTACCATATAAATTTTTGAAATAGCTGTCCTAGATCTTGGAATATGCCATTGGTATTTTAATAAGAATTGCATTTAATCTATAGATCGATTTGCGTAGTATAGACATCTTAATGATGTTAATTCTTTTAATCTATGAGCACAATGTACGCTTTCATTTATTTGTATCTTCCTTAATTTTTTTTCAGTGTTTTCTAGTTTTCCAAATACAGTTTCTTTACTTCTTTGCTTAAATATTTTCTAGGTACTTTGTTTTTCTTTTGTTATATTAAATTGGATTATTTCTTAATTTCTGTATCCGATATTTTATTGTTGACATACAAGAGTACCATAAATTCTGAATATTTACTTTGTATCCTGTTACTTTGTTGATATACTTATTAGATTGAATATATTTTTGGTGGAGATTATAGAGTTTTCTATGTACACTATCATGTCACCTGTGTAAAATTATATTTTTATTTTCTCCTTTCCTATTTGTATGCCCTTTATTTTTTTTTATTCTTGTGTAATCTCTGTGGCCAGAACTTCCAGTGCTATGTTGAATAAGAGTGGTGAAAGTGGACACCCTTGTCTTATACTGATCTTATGAAAAATGTTTTCAGTATATGCCTATTGAGTATGGTGTTGGCAGTGGGTTTCTTGTACAAGTTTTTATTATATTGAGGTGTGCTCCCTCTATTTTCTTATTGCTGAGTGTCTTTATCATAAATGGATGTTTGGTTATTTAAAATTAATTTATTGTCATTGCATTACCTTTATTCCATTTTTTTTCCTGCAATGCTCTCCCTACCCCACCCTCCTTATCCCCTCTGCTCCAGTTAGTCCCACATGTTGTCCATGTCCATGCTTAGTTTATATTTGTTCCTTAGTTAAAATGTCCCCTTTCTTTGCCTCTTTCTCCCCCTCCCCACTTCCCTCTGCACACTGAAAATCTGTTCCTTGTTTCCATGCCTCTGGTTCATTTTGCTTGTTTGTTTGTTTTGTTCATTAATCTCCTGTATTAGGTGAGATCATATGATATTTGTCTTTCATTGACTGGCTTATTTCAATACCCATAATACTTGCTAGTTCCATCCATGTTGTCACAAAAAGTTGAGTTCCTTCATTCTTTCTGCTGTGTAGTATTCCATTGTGTAAATGTACCATAGTTTTTTCATCCATTCATCCACTGATGGGCACTTAGGCTGTTTCCATCACTTGGCTATTGTAAGTAGCACTTCTATAAGCATAGGGGTGCATAGGTTCTTCTAAATTGGTGTTTCAGGGTTCTTCAGGTATAATCCTTGCAATGGAATCACTGGGTCAAAAGGCATTTCTGTTCCTAGATTTTTGAGAAAATTTGATACTGTTTTCCATGGTGGCTGCACCCTTTACTCCACATCCTCATGAACACCTGTTGGTTGATTTGTTAATGTCCATTCTGGCAGGTGTGAGGTAGTATTTCATTGTGATTTTAATTTGCAACTCTCTAATGGCTAGTGATATGGAGCATTCTTTCATATGCCTTTTGGCCTTTGGCATGTGCTCCTCGAAGAAGTGTCCAGGTCCTTTGTCAATTTTTAAAATTGGGCGTCTGTCTCCCTGGTGTTCAGTCATATAAGTTCTTTATACAGGGTATGTGCAATCAATTGGCAAGAACTTTGCATCTCCTTATTTCACATGTTTATTAATTTTGAAAAACTATGTTTCCAGGGTTATGATTTAACATCATTGTTTCAGATATAAAGTATAAAATTCTGAGAGCAACCCTCATGTCAAAGGAATGCTATGTGAGAGCAACCATAGTTCCTGGACTGCATGCAGGGTGATCTGCTAAGGAAATTGCAGTCTTCAATAACATCCCTTTATGTACATTTTACAATGTGAAGAAGATGTATGATGTGATCCTGCTGTCTCCACACCAACAAGGAAGCCACATAAGGTATGCAAGGATCACATAAGTCCAGATATTGTACATAGAATCCAGATCAATGAAGATCCAGGATGTTTACCTTGACATTTTGAGAGAAATAGTTGTACCGTGGATGAAGCAAGTTGAAAATGGACATCACTTTATCTTCCAACAATATGGTGCACCAGGACATAAAGCCAAAAAGGTATGAGAAGTTCTCAGGGTCAATGTTCCTGAATTCTGGTCAAAGGAAATCTGGCTGGCTAGTTCACCAGAGGCAAACCCTTTAGACCATTATGTATGCAGCATTTGTGAGAGAAAAGGTAAATAACCTCATTCCAATAAAGATGCTGTTAAAGCTAAGATTGAAAACATTCTGATGTCCATGATTAACTGATAAAAAAAAAGTTAAAGTGTGCTTAATATTCCAAAGTCAAATTGAGTCTATTATTGCAGCAAAATGGAGACTTTTTTAACAAGTAAAAAAGGATTATATATATATATATAAATTCATTTCAAAATAAACACTTTTACGGTATGTTATTTATTTGACTAAACTTTTTCCAGTTGAGTGCGTGTATCCTGTATATTTTCAAACTCAAAACCTTGTCTGAAGTATCATTGGCAAATATGTTTGTCCATACAATTGGTTCCCTTTTAATTTTGCTGATCTTTTCTTTAGCTGAGCAGAAACTTTTCAGTCCTTTATCCCTTCCCTTGGGGAAGTATCAGTGAAAGTATTGCTGTGTGGAATATCTAAAATTTTACTGCCCATGTTTTCTTCTAAAACTTTTATTGTGGCACAGCTTATATTAAAGTTCTATATCCATCCTGTGTTTATTTTGGTATAAGGTGTAGGTTGGTGGTGTAGCTTTAATTTTTTGCATTTCCCTGTCAAGTTCTCCCAACAATGCTTATTGAAGAGGCTTTTTTCACTTCACTTTATGCTCCTCCCACCTTTGTCTGATATTAATTAACCCTAGAGTTCTGGTCTTCTTTCTGGGCTCTTATTTTTTTAATTAATTTTATTGTTGTTATATTACATCCATCCCCTTTTTCCTTTACTCTGTTCCCTTCCCCACCCACCCACTCCCCCAAGTCAATCACACTTATTGTCCATGTCAATTGTTCTTCCATAGCAGTTCCATGATTAAACTGCTCCCCTCCGTTGCCTCCTCCCTACCCTCTGCCCACTGGCGATCTATTCATTGTATTCATGTATCTGGTTATGTTTTGTTTATTTATTTGTTTTGTTCATTATTGTCCTGTAATGGGTGAGATCATATGGTATTTGTCTTTCACTGACTGGCTTATTTCACTAAGCATTATACTTTCTAGTTCCATCCATGTTGTTACAAAGGATAGGAGTTCCTTCTTTCTTTCTGCTGTGTAGTATTCCATTGTGTAAATGTACCAAAGATTTTTGATCCAATCATCTACGGATGGGCACTTAGAATGTTTCCGACACTTGGCTATTGTAAATAGTGCTGCTATAAACATAGGTGTACATAGGTTCTTATGAATTGATGTTTCAGGGTTCTTCAGGTGTAGTCCAAGTAGTGGAATTGCTGGATCAAAAGGCAGTTCCATTTTTAAATTTTTTTTTTTTAATTTTATTACATTATTTTTAGAAAGAGGGGAAGGGAGAGAGGCAGAGAGGGAAAGAGACATCAATGTATGGTTGCATTTCACCTGCCTCCAGCCACAGACCTGACTGGAAACCTGGTTTGCAACCTGGTTATGTGCCCTGGCTGGGGAATCGAACTTGCGACCTTTGGGTTCGCAGGCCGGGGCCTTAACCACTGTGCTACCAGCCAGGGCTCATTTTTAGTTTTTTAAGGAAACTCCATACTGTTTTCCATAATGGCTGCACCAGCCTGCATTCCCACCAACAATGCACCAGGGTTCCCTTTTCCCCACATCCTTGCCAACACTTGTTGTTTGTTGAACTTGTTAATGATTGCCATTCTGACAGGTATGAGATGGTTTCTTATTGTGGTTTTAATTTTCATCTCTCTGATGACTAGTGATGTTGACCATTCTTTCATATGCCTTTGGGCCCTTTGTAGGTCTCCCTCAGTGAGTTGTCTGTTCAGGTCCTTCGCTCATTTTTAATTAGGCTGTCTGTCTCCCTGGTGTTGAGTCTCATAAGTTCTTTATGTATTTTAGTTATCAAACCCTTGTCTGAGATATCATTGGCAAAATATGTTTTCCCATACAGTTGGTTGCCTTTTAGCTGAACAAAAACTTTTCAGTTTGATAGAGTCCTATTTGTTGATTTGTTATTTATTTCTTTTGCCCTTGGTGAAGTATCAGTAAACATATTTCTGCATAGGATATCTAAAATTTTACTGCCTATATCTTTCTCCAGGACCTTTATGTTGGCACTGCTATGTTTAAATCCTTTATCCATGTTGAGTTTATTCTGGTGTATGGTGTAAGTTGGTGGTCTAGTTTTATCTTTTTGCATGTTGCTGTCCAGTTCTTCCAACACCATTTGTTGAAGAGACTGTTTTTACTCCCTTTTATGTTCCTTTCCACTTTGTGGAATATTAATTGAACATAGAGTCCTGGGTTTATTTCTGGGCTCTCTATTCTGTTCCACTGATTTATATGTCTAATCTTATGCCATGCCAGACTGTTTTGATTATAGTAGCCTTGTAGTACAGTTTGATGTCCAGTATTGTGATTCCCCCTACCTTGTTCTTCTTTCTCAAGATTGCCATGGCTATTCATGGGCGTTTATGGCTTCATATAAATTTTTGAAGTATTTTTTTTCTATTTCTGTGAAACATGTCATTGGTATTTTAATTGGAATTGCATTGAATCAATAGATTGCTTTGGATAGTATGGACATTTAATGATATTAATTCTTGCCATCCATGAACATGGTATATGCTTTCATTTATTTATATTTTCCTTAATTTCTATTTTCAATGTTCTGTAGTTTTCTGAGTACAGATCTTTTAACTCTTTGTTTAAGTTTATTACTAAGTACTTTATTTTTCTTGTTACTATGGTAAATGAAATTTGTTTTCTAGTATCTCTCTGATGTTTCATTATTGGTATACAAAAGTGCTTTTGATTTCTGGATATTGACTTCATATCCAGCTATTTTGCTAAATTTGCTCATTAGGTTGAGTAAGTTTTTGATGGAGCCTATTGGGTTTTGTATATTCACTATGATATCATCTGCAATTAATGACATTTTTACCTCCTCCTTTCCAATTTGGATACCTTTGGTTCCTTTTTCTTCTCTGATGGCTATGGCTAGAACTTCCAAAGTGATGTTGAACAGAAGTAGAGAAAATGGACAGCCTTATCTTGTTCCTGATCTTGGTGGGGGGGAGGGCAGCTTTTAGATGTTTCCCATTGAGTATGACGTTGTCTTCAGGTTTCTCATATATGGCCTTTATGATGTTGAGGTATGTTCCCTCTATTTCCATTTCACTGTTTTTATCATAAATGGTTGCTGTACTTTATCAAATGTTTTTTCAGCATCTATTGATATGATCATATGATTTTTATGATTTTTGTCTTTCATTTAGTTGATGTGGTGTATGATATTTTTTGATTTACAAATGTTATACCATCTTTGCATTCCTGTGATGAAACCCACTTTATCTTTGTGTATGATCTTTTTAATGTATTGTTGGATCTGGTTGGCCAATATTTTGTTGAGAATCGTAGCATCTATGTTCATCAGAGATTTTGGCCTATAGTTTTCTTTCTTAGTTTTGTCTTGACCTGGTTTTGGGATTAGAATAATAGTGGCCTCATAGGAAGAGTTTGGAAGTCTTCCCTCTTCTTGGGCTCTTTATTCTGTTCCATTGATCTATATATCTATTCTTATGCAAGTACCAGACTGTGTTGATTACAGTGGCCTAGTAGTACAGTTTGATATCTGATATTGTGATTCCTTCTCTTTGTTATTCTTTCTCAAGATTGCTGTGGGTATTCATGATTATTTTTGGCTCCACTTATTTTTCAAATATTTTTTCTAGATCTGTGAAATATGTCATTGCTATTTTAATAGTGATTGTATTGAATATATAAATTGCTTTGGGTAGTATGGACATTTTAATGATATTAATTCTTCCTTTCCTTAAGCATGGTATATACTTCCATTTATTTGTATCTTCCTTCATTTCTTTCTCAGTGTTTTGTATTTTTCATAGAACAGGCCTTTTACCTCTATGGTTGTTTATTTATAAGTACTTTGTTTTTCTTGTCGCTATAGTAAATAGGATTTGTTTTCTTGTTTCTGTCACTGATGTTTAATAGTTGGTATACCAAAATGTCTTTGATTAATGGATATTGACTTTATATTCAACTTCTTTACTAAATTTGGTTATTAGGTTGAGTAGTTTTTTGGTGAAGTTTATTGGGTTTTCTGTGGATATTGTCCTGTCATCTACAAATAATGATAGTGTTAGTTTCTCCTTTCTAATTTGGATGACTTTGATTCTCTTTTCTTGTGTGATTGCTATAAGTAGAACCTTCAAAATGATGTTGACTAGAAATGGGGAGGGTGGACAGCCTTGTTTTTTTCCCTGATCTTAGGGCAAAACCTTTTAGATATTGCCTGTTGAGTATAACACTGGTGGCAGGTTTCCCTTTATTATGTTGAGGTGAGCTCCTTCTATTCCCACTTTGCTGAGCATTTTTATTGTAAATGAGTGTTTTACTTTATCAGATGCATTTTCAGCATCCATTGATATGATCATATGATTTTTGTCTTTCATTTTGTTTATGTCCTGTATTACATTTATTGATTTGTGAATATTATATCATCCTTGCTTCCCTGGGATGAATCCTACTTGATCATGGTGTATGCTCTTTTAATGTATTGCTGTCTCTTATTTACCAATATTTTGTTTAGAATTTTAGCATCTGCGTTCATCAGGGATATTGGCCGGTAGATTTCTTTCCTTGTTGTGCCTTTACCTGGTTTTGGGATTATAATAATACTTGCCTCATCAAAAGGGTTTAGGAGTCTTCCAGCTTCCTGGATTTTTTGGAATAGGTTGAGAAAGATAAGAGTTAGTTTCGCCCTAAATGTTTGATAAAATTCACCTGTGTAGTCATCTGGTCCAATGTTCTTGTGAGCTAGGAGTTTTTTGATTACTGCTTCAATTTTACTAGTTATTATTGGTCTATTCAGGCTTTTTGCTTCTTTTTGATTCAGTTTTTGTATGTTATACATTCCCAGAAATTTGTCCATCTCACCCAGGTTGTCAAGTTTCTTCTCATATAGTTGTTTGTAGTAATTTCTTACAATCATATGTATATCTGTGGTATCAGATGTGACTTCTCCTCTGTCATTTTTTATTTTGTTTATTTGGGTCTCCTGTTTTTTTCTTTATGAGTGTGGTTAAAGGCTTGTCCATTTTGTTTATCTTTTCTAAGAGCCAGCTGCTGGACTTACTGATTTTTTTAATTGTCCTTTTAGTTTCATTTAATTTAATTCTGCTCTGATCTTGATGATTTCCTTCCTTCTACTTTTTCTGGGTTTTGTTTGTTGTTACTCTTCTAGTTCTTATAGATTTATGATTAGATTGTTAGTATGAGCTTCTTCTAAAATTTTAAGGTAGGGCTGTATTGCTATCAACATCCCTCTCAGGAATGTCTTCACTCTGTCACATTGGTTTTGGGCTCTTGTGTATTCATTTAATTTTTTTCTGGAAACTTTTTTTATTTCTTCTTTGATCTCATTATTAACTCATTCATTATTTAATAGTAAATTATTTATTATCCATGAATTAGAAAGTTTTTGTTAATTTTTTACTTTGAGGTTGGTTTCTGGTTTCAAGTCATTGTAGTCTGTGAAGATGCTTGGTTTGATTTCAGTTTTCTTGAATTTTTGGAGAGATATCTTGTATACTACCATATGGTTTATCTTTGAGAATGTTTCATGTGCATTTGAAAAGATTGTGTACTATGCTTCTTTGGGGTGAAAAGATCTGTTAATCCATTTCATCTATAGTATTGTTCATTGCCACAATATCCTTGGCATTTTTACACTTGGAAGACCTGTCCATTGTTTATAATGGGGTATTAAAATACCTTACTATTAGTTTTTTGCTGTTGATAGCCATTTTGAAGTTCTCTAATATTTTCCTTATACATTTATGTTGGGTGCATAGTTTACAAGGGTTATATTTTCTTGATGGATTGTTCCCTTATGTATTATGGAATGTCCTTTGTCTTTTATTATGGCCTTCATTGCAAAATCTATTTTACCTGATATAAGTATTGCTACCCTAGTCTTTTTTTCATGTCCATTTGCTTGAAATATATTTTTCCATACTTCACTTTCATTCTGAGTTGATCTTTTGCTCTGAGTAGGGTTTCTTGTAGAAATTATATATGTGGGCCATGTTTTCTTATCTATTCAGCTACCCTGTCTCTTTTGATTGGTGCACTTAACTTTTTTATGTTCAAAGGGATTTATGACAGGTACTTATTCATTTACATTTCCCCCTTTGTACCTGTGTTCCTTTCTGTCTCTCTCTGTTTCTTCATCTTTTTAAAGCAGACCCTGTGGCCTCTTTTGCAATGCAGGTTTGGTAGAGATATAGTCTTTTAACCTTCTTTTGTTTGGGAAACTTCTTATTTCACCTTCCATTTTGAATGAGAGACTTCCTGAGTAGAGTATTCTCGGTTGAAGGCCTTTTTTTTTCATTACTTGGAATATTTCTTGTCATTCCCTTCTGGCTTGTAGTATATCTGTATAGATATCAGCTGATAACCTTATTGGAGTCCCCTTATATGTTATCAGCTGTTTTTCTTTTTACTTTTAGGACTCTCTCCTAAAAGTAATTTTAAAAAACTTAAAAAAAAACTTTATTCATTAGTTTTAGAGTGAGGAGAAGGGAGAAAGGCAGAGAGGGAGAGAGACATTAGTGTATGATTGCTTTTCACCTGCCTCTAGCTACATACCTAACTGGAGACCTGGCTTGCAACCTGGTTATGTGCCCTGGCTGGGGAATGGAACCAGTGACCTTTGGGTTGGCAGGATGGTGCCTTATCCACTGTGCCATCACCCAGAGCTCTCCTTGTCTTTTAAATTTACCATTTTAATTATGATTGGTTTCAGAGTGGCCTGTTTGGGTTCATCTTCATTGGGACACTGTTCTTCCTGAACTTGAGTAATTTTTTGACTCATCAAGTTAGCAAAGTTTCCTGTCATTGAGCTTGTCTATCATCATTATTTTGAATTTTATGTCTGATAGTTTGTTTCTGTTTCATTTAGCAGTCTTTCTGGGAATTCATCCTTTCCTTTTGGTGATATACTGTTTCTTTTTCTCCCTGTTTTAGGTTACCTCTGGTGAATTCCATAGGCTAGGCCTTATCAGCCTCTTGGAGCAAACCAATAGTCTGCTGTCTTTGTCTGTGCCCTTCAGTTTTAAATCCAATTAATCTGTCCTCTGCTGTCAGGTGTAGGTAACATTGGGCCACACAGATTAATTCAGTTGTACTTCAGTCAATCTCTGATCAGTGGTCACTTTAGGCACTGCTGGACAGGGCAAATTAATTCAGTGTTAATCCAATCAAACTGTGAACCTTGGTTAGGTTTAGGCACTACTGGGTGGGGCAAGTTAATTTAGCTTTTAATCCAATCAATCTGTGTTTTGCAGCTAAACTCTGGCACCACTGGGTGGGGCAGATTGATTCTTATGGGTGTCACCCATACCCTCAGGCAAATACCATTTGGTTTAGCTTACTCTGCTGGTCACATTGTGATGAAGCAGCCTCTTCTGTTCTGTCCATTGTTACAAGGCTTCTCTCCAGATGGTGTTCTGTTGGTTATTCCAGATGATTTCTCTCCAATTAAATTGTAATTCCAGATTGGTCCTGGGAGGTGATTGGCATAGCTCCTCTTACTCCTCTGCTATCTTGGTTTCCCACAAGAGGAAGTCTACCTCCATCTGATTTTCAGTCCCTCTGAGTCCTGGCTGTTTGGCCACAGCACCTCCCTCAGGCTGCTAGGTATTCACAGTTGCACAGGCAGCCTGTTTCCTTAGTGACCAGAGCAGCTGAATGTCAGCAATTCCAGCTACAGTGTTTTAGAGAAGACAGGAGGTTTTGTAGCTCCTTCAGTGGCCTCTTTTGAGAGATTTGGAAAATAAAGCCTTCATTAATACATTCAAATAAAGTGAAGAAAAATGGATACTGGATTTTGTCAAATTATTTTTTAGCATCTATTGATATAATCATGTGATTTTGTGTTTCCTTTTGTTTATGTGATATATTACATCTATTGATTTGCTAATGCTATACCATCTTTGCATCCCTGAGATAAGTTCTATTTGATTGTGGTGTGTGATCTATTTGATGTAGTGCTGGATCTGTTTTGCCAATAATTTGTTGAGGATTTTAGCATCTATGTATGTTCATTAGAGTTGTTGGCTGGTAATTTTCTTATTTTTCTTGTATCTTTATTGGCTTTGGAATTAGGATAATACTGGTCTCTTAGAAAGGTTTGGGAGTCTTCCTTCATCATGAATTTTTTGGAATAATTTGAGAAGGATAGGTGTTAATTCTTCTTTAAATGTTTGGTAAAATTCACCTGTGAAGCCATCCAGTCCAGGATTTTGTTTGCCAGGATTTTTTTTTTTTTTTTTTAATTAATGCTTTAATTTCACTGTTTATTATTGGGCTGTTCAGGTTTTCTGATTATTCTTGATTCAGTTTTTGGAGATTATGTTTCCAGAAATATTTCCAGTTCACCTAGGCTGTCCAGTTTCTTGCCATATAGTTATTAATAGTAAGTTTTAACAATCTATGGTATTGATTGTATCTTTTCTTTCATTTGGGTCCTTTCTCTTTTTTTCCTTAGTGAGTCTAGTTAAAGTTTTGTCAATTTTGTTTATCTTTTCAAAGAATCAGTTCCTGGATAAATTGATTGTTTGGATTATTTTTTAGTCTCTCTGTCATTTAATTCTGCTCTGATCTTATTCCGTTGTTTATACTGCTCCAGGTTTGTTTGTTGCTGTTCCCCTAGTTCTTGTATATGTTGGTTTAAGTTGTTTATTTTATATATTTCTATGTACTTTTTTGGGCTGTATTGTTATTAACTTTCTTCTCAGGACTACCTTCACTACTTGAGTTGTTGTGTATTTATTCTCATTTATTTTCAGATACTTTAAAATTTCTTAATCCTATTTATCCAATTTACTATTGAATATGATGTTATTTAGTCTCCAAGTATTAGTATGTTTTTGACTTTTTTTCTTGAAGTTGGATTCTAGTTTTAATTTATTGTAATTTGAGAAGGTGCTTGATATTATTTTAATTTTCTTGAATTTGTTAAGGTTTGTTTTGTGTGCTATCATGTGGTATATCTTTTAAAATGATCTTTGTGAATTTGAAAAGAATATATACTTTGCTTCCTTGGGGTAAAATGTTTTGTAAATACCAATTAAATAAAATTGATATTTTTGATGCAGCAACATCCTTGTTGAATTCTTGAAAGATTTATCAATTGTTGATAGTTATGTGTTAAAATCCCTTATGATGATTGTATTGCTGTTGGTCTTCTTAAATTCCTCCAGTATTTTCCTTATGTATTTAGATGCACCTATATTGGGTGCATATATGTTTACAATGGTTATGTCTTCTTGTTGGTCCACTTCCTTGAGTATTATTTAGTCAATTGCTTTGTCTCTTGATATGGCCTTTATTTCAAAGTCTATTTTTATTTGATATAATTATTGTTACCTAAGATCTTTTTTTCATATCCATTTGCTTTGCATATATATTTTATCATTTCACTTTCAGCCTGTGTAGACCTTTTGTTCTGAGGTGACTCTCTTCTAGACAATATATATGCAGGTCATGTTTTCTGATCCACTGAGGTACCACATACTTTGATTGCAGTATTTTATCTATTTACATTTAAGGTTAATATTTATAAGTACTTGTTCATTGCTGATGTTTCATGTCATGAAGCTTCTTTATACTCTTCTTGTTGGTTTTGAGTCTTTGTAAATTTTGTTGCTCTGACTGCATGATTTTTGTACCTTGGGTCTTCCAGATTGCTGATTTGGTCCTCTGCTTCATATAGATTGCTTTCATGATTTCTTCTAGTGTTGATTCATTTATGATATTGTATTCTTTATTTCTGCCTGGTTCTTACTCATAATTTTATGTCCTTTTTCATGGTACTGTCATTCCCACTAAGTTGTTTGTATCTTCCATAATGTCCCTTGTAGTCCTCATTGAGTACCTTGAGCATCCTTATAACCATTATTTTAAACCCTATGTCTAATAGGTTTCTTGCCTTAAATTCATTTAGTTCTTTTTCCAGGGATTTCTCCTTTCAATTTGGATTTATTTTTCTCCCCATTTTCAGTGACCCTTTTTGTTTGTTTCTGCATAATTGAATTGTCTGCTTTAACTGTCTATCATTGTGGAGTGGGACTTCTGTGGTAGTTCTTTGGGGCCCAGTGGTACAGTCTCATTGATCTTCTAATATAGATGATCTAGGGGTACTTTTATTTAGTTTATGTGGACCTGCTTATTGTAACTGGGCTTTGCTTATTGGTGGCTCATTTGTTGGTGGGTTCTCTCCCTCAGCTGGTTAAGGGTCATAACCCCCATAACATCTTGTATGCTGTTGTACAGTTGCTTTCAGAACAAAATAAAATTATCCAGAAAATCAATTCCATGCCAGCAAAAATGCGTCCTCCCACACTGGCATTATCAAAGCAAATGAGTAAAGATTGATAAAGGTGGAAAAGAATAGGAAAATTGTAAGTTAGAAAAAAAGATTATAAGATGACTAAAAAAGAAAAAGAAATGATTTTGAGAGAGAAAAGGGAGGAGCAAAATAAGTATAAGAAATAGAAACACAGCAAAGAAAGGAAGAAAATAGAATGTAAAACATGTAAAAAAGGAAGAGTGATAGGCAAATGGAATATGAAAAGAGAAGAGTATAATATGAGGTTTAAATTAAATTTAAAAATTAATGGACCAATAGGAACAAAATTGAAGGAAAAACACTACAGGGGTAATGACAATGACAGCTAAGCAAAAATTAAGAAAAGTGGGGAGAGAATAAAAATATAATAAAGAGAAAAGAGAGTATGAGATGTCTACAGTAAAGAAAAATGACTTTGAGATTATAGAGGGAGGATGATTAATGAGTAAGGAATAGAATTCTCACTAAGAAGGAAAAATAAAATTACAAACTCAAGCATGCACAGAAGGAATATAATATGTAGTAAGAAATGGAGAGTAAATTATGATATTTGAAATTAAAAAAATAATGAACAATTAGGAAAAAACTGAAGACAAATAGCAATAAGTATAATAATATCCATGCCAAACAAGCAACAGTTTTAAAGGTGGAAAGAAAATAAGAATATTATAAGAACGGGATCAAGGATGTGAGATGACTAAAGGAAATAAGAGTGATTTTGAAAGGATAAAGTAAAGAGAAGTAGTAAGGTAAGAAATAGGAACAAGGTGTAGAAAGGGGAAACATTTTAAAACAAAAGTAAGAAAGGGTAGGAAGAACAAAATGGTATAAATCAAGTGAAGGGTATAATGTGAGATTTCTAATAAAAATAAATAAAAATCTAAATAACAAGAATAAAAATAAAATACAAAAAATAGTGAATTAGTTGGAACACAATTGAAGAAAAAGAAGAAATATTAAAAGACCACATGAGAGAAAAATATTGCTAAATCTGAAGAAGTACAAGGTAGAATTAATTTCTGCAGAGTTTAGTGCTAACCTGTCTTCTTCCAGATCTGTCTCTGACTTCTTATCAGCTCAAGATCTAGGGGTGGGTCATCCAACTTGTCATCACTGCATGTGTCATCTTCTCCTGCCTCTAGAAAAGGCTTCTATTGTGATTGTGAGGGTGGGATACCTGGGTATCCCTAGGGAGGAACAGTTCAGTCTCTTGAGAAAATTGTGGGAGTATTTCCCCTGCCCCTGTGCCACTCATATTGGTTTCTCAGCTTATTTCCAATATTGTATACTTTCTAATGAACTAGCTGCTCAATTCAAGGGAGGGTCCAATCTGTGTAAGACCATCAGCCCTTTTCTGCTTGATACTAATGGTAGCTCTGTTGCTAGCCGAGGCATGGTGGGTCCCTGATTTCCTCTTGCCATGACAGTTTCTGAACTCCTTGATTTGCTGATCTCAGTTAAATAGGGCCCTAAGAACCAGTGTAATTTTTCTCCTTGAGAGAATTTTAAGAAGGGGTCTTTAGGCATTTCTCTCCATTTTTCCTGGAGATATATACCCTGCAGGGGGTTCTTAAATGTTTCTTGCTTGTTTTGAAAAGCTTCCCCATTGAATGTGGTGCTTTCAATCTTGCCGGAGGTCGGGGCTGGGTAAGATGTTTCCTCCCAGAGGTATGAACTCTACTGGGGAAGTGGCTCTGCCTGGCTATGAACGCCTCAGGTGTTCAGCTCTTGCTCATATTGTTTCCAGCCCATTGCCCTCAGAATAGAAACAGTCCTAAACTTTTTGCTTTGAGCAGTCTAAGGCTTGCTAGCTGTGCTGGGCTGGAGCCCAGAAATCCCCTTGCTGTGAACCTTTCTTATCTCTCTGTCCAGCTATATTTGATGGGAACAAACCAGACTTTCAATTTGTCTCTGCTGGCAAGACAGCTATGCATGGGGTCCCTGCCCAGAATGCTTCACCTCCCCTTTTGAAAAGTTTCTCTGAGCATACCAACTGCAGTACCAAGTAACAGTCTGGTTTTTCACACACATCACCTCTCTGAAAAGCCAAAAGTCTCTCCCAGTCACAGCTGAACACAGCTTACTTCTATCTGACCCAGGTGAAGAAAAAAGTTCTCCTCTCTGGCACTTTCCCAGTTGGCATTTGGTACTGTAGATATGAAGTAATGCTCACTGTATGTGTGTAACCTGGATCCCCAGTCTTGTATATCTTTCCAAGCCACTCCAAGCCTAGTCCTAATCGTTCTCTGCCATGGGAGGGTGAAGAGCTTCAAAGGTGTGATTTCTAGGTTTCTTCATGGCTGCAGGCACCAAGTACATGAATTTATAAAATCTCTGCACTGTGTGTTGTGAAGTGCTTTTTAAACTTCTTGGCCTCTAAACTTCATTGTCAGCTAAGATTTTAATGATTGTTCAGGTTATTTGTCAAAACATCAGCTGAAAACACAAGTTATAGGTAAGAACAAATGAACTCAGCTTCCACCTACTTGGCTACCATTTTCTCTGACCACCCCAATAATCATTTTAAATGTAAATGGCTTAAGCATTCCAATCAAAAGACATAGAGTAAATGAATTGATAGGAAAATAACTATATATATTCTATCTAAAAGAGATTCATTTTAGAATGAAAGAGACAGAGATAAAAATAAAAGAATGCAAAAAAGATATTTCATGCAAATACTAATTTAAAAAGCTGTAATAACAATACTTATTATCTGACTAAATCAGCTTTAACCCAAAGACTATATAGTAAGAGATAGTAAAGGGTACCAATATATGATAAAAGAACAACTTATTAAGAAGATGACCCTTATAAGTATTTATGTATCTAAATATATAAAGCAAATTTTGATGAACATAAAGGGAAAGAATGACAGTAGTATAGTCATGGTAGAAATTTTAACACCCCATTGGCATCAATGGATACATCTTCCAGACAGAAAATGAACAAGAAAGGGTGTACTTGCACTGAACACTAGATCACATGGATTTAATATACATCTTCAGAGCATTTTACCCCAAAGCATCAGATAATACCTTCAAAAAAGTATTTACGGGCCATTTACTAGGCTATACCACCTATTAAGACACATAACAAGTCTTCATAAATTTCAGGAGACTGAAATCTCATCAAGAATCTTCTTTTTTTTTTTTAAAAAAAGAAAATATTTCAACTTCGGTACATTTACACAATGGAATACTACACAGCAGAGAGAAAAAAGGAACTCCTACCTTTTGTAACAACATGGATGGAACTGAAAAATATTATGCTTAGTGAAATAAGTGAGTCAGTGAAAGACAGATACTGTATGATCTCAACCATTACAGAACAATAATGAACAAAATAAACAAACAAGCAAAATAGAACCAGATACATGAATACAATGAATAGACCTTCAGTGGGAAGGAGGGGAGAGGGAAAGGGAGAGGATGAGGCAAAGATGGGGAGCAGCTTAGTTAAGGTACTAGTATGGAAGAACCATAGACATGGACAATAAATGGGATTGACTTTGGGCAGGGGGAGTGGGTAGGTGGGGAAGGGGACAGAGGGGAGTAAAAAGGGGATGGATGTAATACAACAACAATAAAATTAAATTTAAAAGAAAATATTTTATTATTTTTAGAAAGAGGGGAAGGGAAAGAGGCAGAGAGGGAGAGAGACATCAATGTATGGTTGCCTTTCACCTGCCTCCAGCCACAGAGCTGGCTGGAGACCTGGCTTGCAACCTGGTTATGTGCCCTAGCTGGGAATTGAACCAGTGACCTTTGGGTTCACAGGCTAGTGCCTTATCCACTGTGCTATCAGCCAGGGCTGTACCACAGTTTTTTTTACCTGCTCATTTACTGATGGACACTTAGGCTGTTTCCAGCACTTAGCTATAGTTAATAACATTGTTGTGAACATTGGGGTGCATAAGTTTTTTTGGTTGGTGTTTCAGGATTCTTAGGGTATAATTGCAGCTGTGGAATCACTAAAAAAGACAGGTCTATTTTTAGTTTTTTAAGGAAATTTCATATTTCTTTACACAGTGGCTGCACCAGTCTGCATCCCCATGAATAGCTCACTGGGGTTCCCTTTTCTCCACATCCTACCAGCACTTGTATGTTGATTTGCTAATAATGGCCAATCTGAATGGTGTGAGGTGGTATCTAATATGTTTCTAGATATTTGTTCATTTCATCCAGTTGTCCAATTTCATGATACATAGTTGTTCATACTAATTTCTTACAATCAGTTACATTTCTGTGAGGTTGGTTGTATTAATCTTTTTATTTCTGCTTTTACTTATTTGAACCCTTTCACATTTTTTCTTGATGAGTTGTGTTAAAATCTTGCCAATTTTTGTTATATTTCAAAGAAGTGGCTGCTAAATTTATTGATCCTTTGAGTTGGGCTTTTTAGTCTCTATGTTAGTTAATTTTGCTCTGTGTTTATTTTCTTCCTTCTCCTCTCTTGAGGCTTTGTTGCTTTTCCTCTGGTTCTTGTTGGGAGTGGGTTTATATTGTTTATCTGAATTTTCTATTTTCTTTAGATATACCTGTATTGCTATGAACTTTTCCTCTCAGGGATGCCTCTACTGTCTCCCATAGGTTTTGACTTGTTCTGTGTTCATTTTCATTTGTTTCCTGATATTTTTTGTTTTATTTTATTGTTAATTACAGTTGTTCCAAATATTTCCTCTGTAGCTCTACCTTGCCCCAACCATCATCCCATTCCCACAGTCATGTTTCTCTATACTTTTTATTTAGTCATTGACCTCATTGTTAACTCTTTCACTACTTTATAGCATTATTCAGTGTCCATGTATTTGAATTTTTTGTGTAATATTTTTTTCTTGATGATGGTTTTGAGTTTCAATCCATTGTGATTTGTATATGATTTCAATGATCTTGAATTTGTTGAGGCTTATTTTGTGTCCTACCATGTGGTCTATCATTGAGAATGTTCTATGTGTTTTAAAATGAGTGTGTATTATGCTTCTTTGATGTGGAAGGTTCTATTTATTTATTCATTTAAATGTTATTGCTGTTGTATTACATCCATCCCCTTTTTGCTCCCCTCTGTCCCCCTCCCCACCCACCCATTCTCCCCAAAGTCAATCCCACCTGTTGTCCATGTCCATGGTTCCTTTATACTAGGTTCTTGTCTAAGCTGCTCCCCTTCTTTACCTCTACCTCCCCCCCTTCCCCCAACCCTGTTCCACCTGACCACTGAAGGCCTATTCCTTGTATTCATATACTTGGTGCTGTTTTGTTTGTTGTTAGTTTTGCTCATTATTGTCCCGTAATGGGTGAGATCATATGATATTTGTCCTTCACTGACTGGCTTATTTCACTAAGCATAATACTCTCCAGTTCCATCCATGTTGTTGCAAAGGGTACAAGTTCCTTCTTTCTTTCTGCT
>PVIW01008720.1:0-58105 GCA_004026585.1 Noctilio leporinus | reverse complement strand
TTTTTATAGTAGACCCTTTAGCATTTCTTGCAATGCTGGTTTGGTAGAGATGTATTCTTTTAGTCTTTTTTTGTCTGGGAAGCTCCTTATTTCTCCTTCTATCTTGAATGAGAGCCTTGCTGGGTAGAGTATTGGTTGCAGGCCTTTGTTTACCATGACTTGAAATACTTTTTGCCATTCCCTTCTGGCTTGAATTGTTTGTGTTAAATAATCATTTGATAGCCTTATTGGAGCCCCTTTGTATGTTATTTGTCTTTTCTCTCTTGATGCTTTTAGGATTCTCTCTTTGTCTTTGAAATTCACCATTTTAATAATAATATGCCTTGGTGTTGGTCTGTTTGGGTTGATCCTCATTGGGACCCTCTGTGCTTCCTGAACTGGATTAATGTTTTCATTCATCATGTTAGGGAAATTTTCTATGATTACTTTTTTTAACAGGTTTTCCATTCCTTGTTTCTCTTCTCCTTCTGGTATCCCTATGATACGGATGTTGTTACGTTTCATGTTGTCCTGCAGCTCTCTTAACCCCTCTTCAGTCTTGTTCAGCCTTTTTTCATTCTCTTGTACTGTCTTGAAGTATTTGTCTACATTATCCTCCAACTCGCTGATCCAGTCCTCTGCTTCCTCTAGCCTTCTGTTGATTCCTTCTACTGTTTTCTTCAATTCAGAAATAAGTGCCATTTCCTCTGGCACTTATTGATAGTTTCCATGTCCTTTTTCATGCTGTTGTAGTTCTCAGTAAGTTCCTTGTAACTTCCCTGGAGTTTTTTGTAATTTCCCTGGAGTTCCTTGTAATTTCCCTGGAGTTCTTTGTAATTTCCCTGGAATTCTTTGTAATTTCCCTGGAGTTCTTTGTAGTTCTCCTGAAGTTGTTTACAGTTTTCTTTGATGTGGCTGAGCTCACTGAGCTTCTCTATCATCATTCTTTTGAATTCCTTATCTGATATTCCAGGTGCCTCTGTTTCATTTTGTGTTCTTTCTGGGGATTCTGCCTTTCTGTTTGGTGATGGACTGATTCTTTTTTTCCCCATTTTGGGTGTCTGTTCTTGCGTTTTATTTATTTATTTATTTATTTATTTATTTATATTTGTTCTTTCCTTGGGTTAACCTGCTTTGCTTCCTTGCCTTAGTTGAGCACCCTTCTGTGATAGGAGATTTGTGGAGTTCAATGTTGCCATCTCCCAGATTTTCTCCACTTGCTGTTCTTGGTGCGTTCTTTATTTGGGCTGTCTGGTTGTATTCTGGGCCTGTGGGCTACTGTCCTGCTGGCCTCCTCTGCCTCTGGGCTGTGCTCTCCTGTGTCCAGATGCTGCCTGCTCCAATTCCTAGGGTCCTGAAGATGTCTCACGCTCCCTATCTTGTCCTCTAGCTGCTTTGGTACTCGAGAACACCATCAGCACTGCTCTCTACTCTGTCGCCATCTTGAAGTCTGAAAATTCTTTTCATTGGAAAAGAAAATCAGAGGGTATTTTCCTTTGGGATTTTTCAATTTTGTTACCAGTTTCCTTGCTTTTTCAAAGCACCTTTCCTTTGTCTGCTGTGTCATAAACTGGCCTCTTCTAAGAACATACAATCAGTATCTGATGTCTTCAGCAATAATCTTGAGACCCATTGCATCTGACATCTGCAGTTCTCTTGCTCTGGAGCACATTGACTTTCCTAGATCTTCATTGATGATCCCCTGGATTCTGTGTACAATATCCGGACTTCTGCAATCCTTGCATACCTTATGCATTTTCCTTGTTGGTGTGGTGGCATCATATACCTTCTTCACATTGTCAGCTATAGGTAAAAGGATGTTATTTAGGTCTGCAATTTCCTTCGCAGTTGGCCCTGCATGCAGTCCAGAAATTATAGTTGATCTAACATCATATTCCTTTGACATGACAGTTGCTCTCAGAATTTAATACTTTACATCTGAAACAATGATGTTAAGTCATAACCTTAGAAATATAGTTTTTCAAAATTAATAAGAAGCACATGAAATAAGGAGATGCAAAGTTATTGCCACTTTATCGCACACGCATTAAGGAATTGGCTTATGCATTTGTAGGGACTGGCAAATTCAAAACCCACAGGGAAGGTCAAGTTGAGGAGACAGAGAAGTGTGGCCCAAAAAATGAAACAAATCAAGATCCCAGTGGGAGAACTAAATGATGAGGAGAGAGGCCAACCTAACAGATGCAGAATTCACAACACTCATGATAAAGATGCTCACAGACTTAACAGCTTTGCTTGAGTATGGCAAACGCAGAAGGGAAGAAATAAAGATTATGCTACATGAAACAAAGAACAATCCACTCAAAACCAATGGTGAAGAGCAGAGAAACAGGGTTCAAATAAATGATTTGAAATATAAGGAAGAAATAAACAGTCAACCAGTACATAAAGAGGAAATAATTTTTTTTTTAATGAGGAGAGGCTTAGGATGACTTTAATGGTGCCAACATTCAAGTCATAAGGGCACCAGAAGGATAAGAGGAAAGATAAAAAAATGAAAACTTGTGTGAAAAATAATTTGATAAAGGAAATAGACATATAAGTCCAGGAAGTACAGAGAGTCCCAAACAAGCTAGATCCCAATCAGACCACACCAAAACACATCATAATTAAAATGCCAAAGGTTAAAAATAAAGAGAGAATCTTAAAAACTGGCAAAATAAAAGTAGAGAGTTACCTACAAAGGGATTCCTATAAGACTACCAACAGATTTCTCAAAAGAAACTTTGCAGGCAAGAAGGCACTGGCAAGAAATATTCAAAGTGATGAAAAGCAAGGACCTACAGCCAAGCTATCATTTAGAATGGAAGGGCAGATAAAGCACTTCCCATACAAGGTAAAGAAGGAGTTCATCATCACCAAGCCATTATTATATGAAATGATAAAGGGAGCTTACTTAAGAAAAATAAGATCTGTTTCAAAAAGATGGTGACAGAGTAGAGAGCAGTGCTGATGGCATTCTTGAGTACCAGAGCAGCTGGAGGATAGGATAGGGAGCACGAGATATCTGCAGGTCCCTAAGAATTGGAGCAGTCTCCATCTGGACTCAGGGGAGCACAGCCCAGAGGCAGCAGAGACCTACAGGAGAGCAGGTGAGACAGTTCCAAACTGGCCGGCGAGCCGAGGTCAGCTCTGGGTAGTGGGGACTCTACCCAAAGGGGCCTCATTAACTGAAGCCAGCTCCAGGCTCCCTGGTGACTAGAAATCTGAGCAGTGAAGTGTGGGCAGTGAGGGCAAACGCTGCAGGAGGGAACGAGGAATTGAACTCCTGTAGGGGAGGGACTGTGTGAGAGCCTCGCTTCAGCAACAGAGAAAGGAAGCTCCTCACTGGGCCAGAGGTGGAGGAGAAGAGTCCTGTGGGGAGCAGGAGTGGGGAGTAGGAAAGTGCAGTGGCCAGGGCAGCAAGAGGGCCGAAAACAGTGCTGCTGGGCCACTGGGGAAACAGCGGCTTGAAGCCCCTGTTTGAAGCAAGTGGGGAGGCCCAGCCCCAAGCACCCACACCAGCCCCCAGGCTCCCACAGAAACTCCAAACGGCCAGCCAGGAACTTGTAGCTGGGGCAACTGACCTGCCCATTTCAGGCCACAAAGGCTGTACTGCAGACACCCTGGGAAGCCAAGCTCACATCATAGAGGCAGTGTGAAGGACTCCTCAGAGAGCTGGTTGGCTTGGAGGATTGGCCCTCGTCCGGGGAAGCTGGGCAGCTTTGGCAGACCCTGGGCACTGTTGGTGGACCCCGAGCACTGTTGGCAGACGCCGGCTGCCTCCTCCGGGAGCTACGGGGGCAGGGCCAGACATCACAGGAGCCATCGAGGTTGTGGGCCACCCTGCAGAAGTGCCAGGTGCCCATCACAGGCAGGAACCTCCTCCAGGAGCTAGAGAGGGAGGAGCAGCTATAGACATCACAGAAGCACCCTTCTGGACTTCAAACGGAAGAAAAGGGAGGGCCCCAGAACACTGCAGCCCTGAAACCCAGCTAGGCTACTGGAGGCCCAGCCTACATGGGGGCTCACACTCAGAATCAGCCCTGACTGTGACAATCATAGGCCCTGCCACTCCAAGACCAGCTATACTGTAGACTGCAGAGATCTGACCAGGAAAAAGAGGCAGACTCAGGAAATGGATAGCTGCTAATCTCAAGCACCTGAGTTATACCAAGAGCTACATAAACTATTAATCCCTAACATATCCTTTTCAAAAGTTACTTCCAAGCCTCACAATTAGTGCATTTTAAGTAAATACTGTTTAAATCATACCATATCACAGCTCACATATATTTAATCCTCCCCTATTTCAATCCACCTAAATACCCAAGGCCCTCCCCCTACTCTTGATTTAAAGTCTACTCACTCTCTGGCTACAATGCATTCCCAGTCCTCAATCTAAGTATTCCTCCCCTCCCCAGCCACCTAAACCCTTTCTTTATTCTTTCTTTCTTTCTTTCTTTCTTTCTTTCTTTCTTTCTTTCTTCCCTGCTAAAAGCCCACAGGTCCTGGCTCCACCTGGACCAATCAGAGATCATAAAGGGTGAACAGCCACCTAAATACTTTCTGTATATATTTTTTCTTTCTCTTTTTCTTTTTTCCATTTTTTTTTTTTTTTCTTTTTCTTCAAAAAAAATTTTTTTTTCTTTTCTCTGCTAAAAGCCCACAGGTCCTGGATCCATCTGGACTAATCATGGATCATTAATGATGAACAGCCACCTACACCCTTTCTTCTTATTATTATTATCTTTTTCTATTTCTGCTAAAAGCCCACAGGTCCTGGCTCCACCTGGACCAATCAGGGATCACTAAGGGTGAACAGGGAAGCAGATGTGGCAACTATATACATACACTTACACTGTTCACTCATACTTGAGGCTTTCTGATTCTCCCTCTCCTCATTTCTATGGAATAGAAATGTTGGTTTTCTCTCTCATATCCCTGCTATCTTTGCTACTCCTCAGCACCCTTCAAAACTATCTATACTTTAGTCAACTTAATCATTTTTCCCCTCGTACAGCAGTCTTAATATATCTATATCCCTATCAAGACTGGCTCAATTGCAGCTGAGGGTGTGATTAAGAGCGGGAGTTACCTTGGAGGGTATGGGTATATAGTTACATTCATAGGAAGTCAAAAGGGGAAGTAGAAGAGAAAGATATCACTGAAGGTATGGTTATTTTGCCTGGACTGGTGGTTCTGTTTTAGGAGCAGCTCAAAAACAGTGTATGAGAAGGGATAGAAGGAGAGTCTCCCAATCAGCCAACTGGAAGGAAAGGAGCAACATACACAACCAATCCAGAATACAACCAGGCAGCCCAAATAAAGGCCACCCCAAGAGCAATAAGTGGAGAAAATCTAGGAGACTGCAACACTGAACTCCACAAATCTCCTAACACAAAAGGGTGCTCAACAAAGACAAGGAAGCAAAGAAGATTAATCCAAGGAAAAACAAAAAACAAGCAACAATAGACACCCAAAACGGGGAGTCGGGGGAGAATCAGTCTATCACCAAAAGGAAAGGAAGAATCCCCAGAAAGACCACCAAATGAAACAGAGGCACACGAGATATCAGATAAGGAATTCAAAAGAATGATGATAGAGAAGATCAATGAGCTCAGCCAGCTCAAAGAAAACTATAAACAACTCCAGGGAAGTTACAAGGAACTTACTGAGAGCTAAAACAGCATCAAAAAGGACATAGAAACTATCAGTAAGAGCCAGGAGGAAATGAAGAATACAATTTCTGAATTGAAGAATACAGTAGAAGGAATCAACAGTAGGCTAGAGGAAGCAGAGGACCAGATCAGCGAGTTGGAGGACAATGTAGACAAATACTCCAAGACAGTACAAGAGAATGAAAAAAGGGGGAACAAGATTGAAGAGGGTTTAAGGGAGCTGCAGGACATCATGAAACGTAACAACATCCGTATCATAAGGATACCAGAAGGAGAAGAGAAACAAGGAATGGAAAACCTGTTCAAAAAAGTCATGATAGAAAATTTCCCTAACATGATGAATGAAAACATGAATCCAGTTCAGGAAGCACAGAGGGTCCCAATGAAGATCAACCCAAATACCAACTCCAAGGCACATTATAATTAAAATGGCAAATGTCAAAGACAAAGAGAGAATCCTAAGAGCATCAAGAGAGAAACGACAAATAACATATAAAGGGGCTCCAATAAGGCTATCAAATGATTATTCGACAGAAACAATTCAAGCCAGAAGGGAATGGCAAAAAGTATTTCAAGTAAGGGTAAACAAAGGCCTGCAACCAAGAATACACTACCCAGCAAGGCTGTCATTCAAGACGGAAGGAGAAATAAGGAGTTTCCCAGACAAAAGAAGACTAAAAGAATACTTCTCTACCAAACCAGCACTCCAAGAAATGCTAAAAGGTCTGCTTTATAAATAAATAAATAAAATTAAGAAACAGAGAAAGTCAAAGAGTAATACACGTAAATAGTGAGAAAATGGCAATGAATAAGTATCAATCAATAATAACCTTAAATGTAAATGGATTAAATGCACCAACCAAAAGACATAGGATAGCCGAATGGATAAGAAAATATGACCCACAATATGCTGTCTTCAAGAGACCCACTTCAGAACAAAAGATTGACACAGATTGAGAGTAAAGGGATGGAAATATATATATCAAGCAAATGGACATGAAGAAAAGGCTGGAGTAGTAATACTTATTTCAGACATAATAGATTTTACAATGAAGGCCATAAAAAGGGATAAAGAAGGACATTTCATAATACTTAAGGGAACAATCCATCAAGAAGAAATAACTCTGGTAAACATATACGCACCCAACGTAGATGCTCCCAAATATATAAGGAAAATCTTGGAAGACTTTAAGAAAGATGTAGACAGCAACACACTCATAGTAGGGGATTTTAATACCCCACTATCAACAATGGACAGATCTTCCAAACAAAAAATCACCAAAGATGTTGTGGCATTAAACAACACTCTAGAGGAAACGGACCTAACTGATGTATACAGAGTCTTTTACCCCAATGAAGCAAAATACACATTCTTTTCAAATGCACATGGATCATTCTCTAAGACAGACCACATGATGTGGCACAAGACAAGCCTCCACAAATACAGGAAAATTGAAATCATATCAAGCATCTTCTCAGATCACAATGGCTTGAAACTAGAAACCAATCTCAAGGGGGAAAAACAAAAATACTAACTCATGGAGACTGAATAACATGCTTTTAAGTAATGAATGGGTTAACAATGAGATCAAAGATGAAATCAAAAAAGTTCCTGGAAATAAATGACAATGAACACACAACAGCCCAAAACCTATGGGGCATAGCAAAGGCAGTCCTCAGTGGGAAATTCACAGCCATACAGGCCTACCTAAAAAGGTCACAAGAAGTTTATAAAAACAACCTAACCATAAAGCTGCAATAACTAGAAAAGCAACAACAAACAAAGCCCAGAACAAGTAGAAGGAAGGAAATCATCAAGATCAGAGCAGAACTAAATAACTCAGAGATTCAAACTACAGCTCAAAGAATCTACAAGTCCAGGAGCTGGTTCTTTGAAAAAATAAACAAAATTGACAAGCCGTTATCCAGACTCATGAAGAAAAAGAGAGAGAGGACCCAAATAAGCAGAATCGGAACTGACAGAGGACAAATCACAACTGATACTTCAGAAATACAAAAGATTGTAAAAAATTATTACAAACAACTATATGACAAGAAATATGACAACCTGGATGAAATGGACATGTTTCGGGAAATGTATAATCTACCAGAACTGAACCCAGAAGAAGCAGAAAGCCTAAATAGGCCAATAACAACTAGTGAAATTAAAGAAGTAATCCAAAATCTCCCAAAGCACAAAAGCCCCGGACTTGATGCATACTCAGGTGAATTTTACCAAACATTTAAAGAAGAACTAACTCCTATCCTTCTCAACCTATACCAAAAAATTCAGGAAGAGGGAAGACTCCCAAACTCTTTCTATGAGGCCAATATTATTCTATTCCCCAAACCAGGGCAAGACACAACTAAGAAAGAAAGCTACAGGCCAATATCTCTGATGAATAGATGCTAAGATTCTCAACAAAATATTGACCAACCTAATTCAGCAGTATATTACAAAGATCATACACCATGATCAGGTGGGTTTCATCCCAGGGATGCAAGGATGGTACAACATTCATAAATCAATCAATGTAACATACCACATCAACAAATTGAAAGATAAAAACCATATGATCATATCAATAGATGCTGAAAAAGCATTTGATAAAGTGCAGCAACCATTTATGATAAAAACCCTCAGGAAAATGGGAATAGAGGGAGCATACCTCAACATCATAAAGGCCATCTATGAGAAACCTGAAGCCAACATCATACTTAATGGACAAAAACTGAAAGCTTTCCCCCTAAGATCAGGAACAAGACAAGGCTGTCCACTTTCTCCACTTTCTCCACTTTCTTGTAAGTTCTAGCTATAGCCATCAGAGAAGAAAAGGGAATTAAAGGTATCCAAATTGGAAAGGAGGAAGTCAAACTGTCATTATTTGCAGATGATATGATAGTGTACATACAAAACCCGATAGGCTCCACCAAAAACTTACTCCACCTAATAAGCAAATGTAACAAAATAGCTGGGTGTAAAGTCAATAGCCAGAAATCAAAAGCATTTTTGTATACCAATAATGAAACATCAGAAATAGAAACAAGAAAACAAATCCCATTTACCATAGCAGCAAGAAAAACAAAGTACCTAGGAATCAGCTTAACTAAGGAGGTAAAAGACCTGTACTCAGAAAACTACAGAACAATGGAGAAAGAAATCAAGGAAGATACAAATAAATGGAAGCATGTACCATGTTCATGGATGGGAAGAATTAACATCATTAAAATGTCCATACTACCCAAAGCAATCTACAGTTTCAATGCAATCCCAATTAAAATACCAATGACAGACTTCATAGAAATAGAAAAAATACTTCAAAACTTTATATGGAGCCAAAACTGCCCACAAATAGCCACCACAATCTTGAGAAAGAAGAACAAGGTAGGAGGAATCACAATACCGGACTTCAAACAATACTACAAGGCTACTGTCATCAAAACAGCCTGGTGTGCTCACTTCGGCTGCACATATACTGAAATTGGAACGATACAGAGAAGATTAGCATGGCCCCTGCGCAAGGATGACACGCAAATTTGTGAAGTGTTCCATATTTTAAAAAAAACAAAAACAAAAAAAAACAGCCTGGTACTGGCATAAGAATAGACATATAGATCAATGGAACAAAATAGAGAGCCCAGAAATTAACCCAGGACTCTATGGTCAACTAATATTTGACAACTGGGGAAGGAACATAAAATGGAGTAAAAATAGTCTCTTCAACAAATGGTGTTGGGAGAACTGGACAGCAACATGCAAAAAGATAAAACTAGACCAACAACTTACACCATATACCAGAATAAACTCAAGATGGATAAAGGATTTAAACATAAGCAGTGCCACCATAAAGGTCCTGGAGAAAAATATAAGCAGTAAACTATTTGATATCCTACGCCAAAATATGTTTACTGATACTTCACCAAGGGCAAAGGAAATCAAAGAACAAATCAACATATGGGACTATATCAAACTGAAAAGTTTCTGCTCAGCTAAAGAAAACACCAGCCAAATTCAAAGGGAACCAACTGTATGGAAAAACATAATTGCCAATGATACCTCGGACAAGGCTTTGATCTCCAAAATATATAAAGAACTTATGAGACTCAACACCAGGGAGATAGACAGCCCAATTAAAAAATGGGCAAAGGACCTGAACAGACAACTCACTGAGGAAGACATACAAAGGGCCCAGAGGCATATGAAAGAATGCTCAACATCACTAGCCATCAGAGAGATACAAATTAAACCCACAATAAGATATCATCTCACACCTGTGAAAATGGCAATCATCAACAGATCAACAAACAACAAGTGTTGGCGAAGATGCGGGGCAAAGGGAACCTTCGTGCACTGTTGGTGGGAATGCAGGCTGGTGTAGCCACTGTGGAAAACAGTATGGGGTTTCCTCAAAAAACTAAAAATGGAACTGCCTTTTGATCCAGCAATTCCACTACTTGAACTATACCTAAAGAATCCTGAAACACCAATTCATAAGAACCTATGTACACCTATGTTCATAGCAGCACTATTTACAATAGCCAAGTGCTGGAAACAGCCTAAGTGCCCATCAGTGGATGATTGGATCAAAAAACTTTGGTACATTTACCCAATGGAATACTACACAGCAGAAATTAAGAAGGGACTCCTACCCTTTGCAACAACATGGATGGAACTGGAGAGTATTATGCTTAGTGAAATAAGCCAGTCAGTGAAGGACAAATACCATATGATCTGACCCATTACAGGACAATAATGAACAAAACTAACAACAAGCAAAATAGAACCAAATATATGAATACAGGGAATAGGCCTTGTTAGGAGAAAGGGGGTTGGGGGGAAGGGGGAGGAAGAGGCAAGGAAGGGGAGCAGTTTAGGCAAGAGCCTAATATAAAGGAACCATGGACGTGGACAACAGGTGGGATTGACTTTGGAGGGGATTGGGTGCATGGGGAGGGGGACAGAGGGGGACTAAAAGGAGATGGATGTAATACAACAACAATAAAATTAAAATTTAAAAAAAAAAGAAGATCAAAACTCTGAACATTACAAAAACAACAACACCTGGCTGGTGACACAGTGGATAAGGCACCGGCCTGTGAACCCAAAGATTGCTGGTTTTATTCCCAGCCAGGGAACACAAAACCAGGTTGCAAACCAGGTCTCCAGTCAGGTCCATAGCTGGAGGCAGCTGAAAGGCAACCATATATTGACGTCTCTCTCCCTCTCTGCCTCTCTCTTTAAAAATAATAAATAAAATATTTTAAAGAAAAGAAAACTGATGTATTCTGTGAACCAAGGCACTTCTCCATGGCAGGCACTCGCACCTCACCTTACATTCTGTGTATGGACACTGGTTATGCTATCTGGCTGCCCCTCAGATTTAGACTTCTTTAAAATGCTGTAAAAATGAATTATGAATCTTGTCTCCCCATAGCAGAGTTCAGAACACTCACTTCCTCTAGTCCTTTTGGAAGCAAGGGTACTTACATGGGACCAAAGTTCCACCATCACATTCATCCACCTGAGACTTCGGTTCAAAACTGAGCAACAAGAGGAAGTGGGGATTCATTCTGCATTTATGTCACCAACAAAAATGACTGAAGGCACAACTGGCTTTTGGGGAAATGGTGGTCAAAAAGGTGAAGTTCCTGAAACAGCAGTGGCTTAGGAGGTGTGTTCGGTGCTGGTTGCAGTAAAGTCCCCTCCTAACAAGGGAGCAAACACAGCAGCAGTGATGGGGTTTATCAGATATGGAGGGTGAGGAGGATGGGTCACCTTTATCTGTCTATAATGAGCCACCCATCTACTGTTCCAATTCTGAGGAAAATTTGATAGGCCCTTCAAGGTTTCATCAAACCAGAAAGAATACAAGAGACTTAATTCAGAGTTATTTGTAAAACAAAGTATGTGTTTAGTCAGGAAAAATTGCTACCTTAGATATTCAAAATGTTTACTGTACTACAAGAAAATAAAATTATAACCTTGGTGTTATCTTCTTTACCAGAGAAAAAGCAAAGCAATCATATTTTATCAGTTTGCTACTGGAACAGGGCCAGCAGGATTCTTTTTAGTCCAGTTACAATCCATAAAACACTCATATATTTTTAAAGGTTTTATTTATTATTTTTCAGAGAGAGGGGAAGGGAGAGAGGGAGAGACGGAGAGAAACATCAATGTATGGTTGCCTTTCACCTGCCTCCAGCTATGGACCTGGCTGGAGACCTGGCTTGCAACCTGGTTATGTGTCCTGGCTGGGAATCGAACCAGTGATCTTTGGGTTCACAGGCTGGTGCCTTATCCACTGTGCCACCAGCCAGGGCTAACACTCAGATTTTGATCAGGCAGGATTATAAGAAAATGTTCAAGTGTGGTATTAAATAATCAAGGAAGCACTATTCTGCCTTATTTATAATTTTTGGAATATTTTCCTTACACAATTCCTGCTCCTAAGGTACAGAATTGACCAAATAAGACTTTTCCAGAAATGTTCTAATTCAGTGTCATTAATTGGATAATCTCTTTTATTTGGCATGTTTTAGGATTAAGATATAAAGACCTTGTTGTGTAGGTCAAAAAACAAAGGTCTTAAGATATTAAAGCTAGAGAGTTCACATCTGTCTGGAAGGCTTTAGCCCATAGGTCATAATTTTAATCACTTCTATCATAACCAGAAATATTTTTAATGCCACTCATCAACTCATTTATTTGGAGAACCCTCCCTCAACTCACCTTTACAGTTTTGCTTGCAGTGCTTATATCTGTGAATGAAATCCCATTTTTCTGAGGTTCCCAGAGTTCACCAATGATCCTGGCTGCTCAGAAGTAGCATCCTTTCCCACCTTTCAGGTGGGGACTTAAGCCATAAACCAGAGTGCTAGGAGAAATGTGTAGGCTTTGTTTCCATATATGAACTTCAGACTTTTCTCAAGTAGTGACTTGTCACACCCAATTGAACGAATTTTCCTTTAAATGTGACATTTCTGGCATGATCATGGTCCCAATTTGGAGATAAGACTGTTGAGCCACTACATATCAGTACATTGCCATAAAATATAAAGCAACCCACAAAATTACTTTGCATATATTTGAAGAAAAGAACTATATATCAAATTTTCTGTAGAATCACCATACATTCTACCAGTGACACTGTCTACAAAAATGTTTGATTGTTTATAGATGTGTGGTAGTTATAAAAAGCAAAATTTCAGTTAATGTCCTTTAACAAAAATTAACTGAGATTTTTTTTTACCTTAAAAAATTGTAAAAGCATCCCTGATTGGTGGCACAGTGGATAAGGCACCAGCCTGCAAACCCAAAGGTTGCTGGTTCGATTCCTAGCCAGAGCACGTAACCAGGTTGCAAGCCAAGTCTTCAGCCAGGTCTATAGCTGGGGGCAGGTGAAAGGCAACCATGCACTGATGTCTCTCTCACTCTGCCTCTCTCCCTTCCCCTCTCTCTAAAAATAATAAAATCTTTCTAAAAAATTGTAAAAGCATTTCTCAGAATTTTAATTAATAGGGTCATCATCATCTGTAACTTTCCTGATATGTATGAGGTCTGTCCCAAAAGTATCAACGTGCAAACTGTTTTAATTATATTGATATTGGCTTGATACTTTTGGGGCAGATCTTGTATACTTTGTAATCTATATTAAGATTTGCTATAGAATATTTTTGCCAGAATTCTGAAGTTCCATTGGAAAAAAGACATCATTTAAAGAATGTTTGGTTTCAGTTTCCACAAGCCTAGGCTAAAGTTAAGGATTATAGAAAAATCAAGGAGAAAATTAGTTTTCTTTTATGCCCATCAGAACATAAAACATTTAAAATCATATTCTAAAATAAATTATCATGATTAAACATTGGATAACAGTTTCATACAGTCTTATTTCTTGTTCTATTGATCTTGATTTAACAGATCTCAATAAATTCATCTGCTTCCAATTTAAATGTCCTGTAAATTTCAATGCTTAAACTGGGAAGTTTGTTCTCATGATTCTGCTCTCTGCAATAACCTGGCAGAGTCATCTACATTGAGCTTCTGAGATTGTTCTTTTCTGTTGTTTATCTCAAATGAATATTTTTAAACCCTCAACTGAGGATGTGTTTATCGATTCATTGATTCATTGATTGAGAGAGAAGCATCTATGTGAGAGAGAAACATCAGTCATTGCCTCCCATACACACCCCAACTGGGGATCAAACCTGAAACCTAGATATGAGCTCTGATAAATGTCTGCTTAGAACAAAACTGGATGGCATTGTTTAACCAAACACAGTAACAAACAATATCAGAACAAAGGAATAGAGTCTTCTATCTACCAGTTTCACAGACATTAGTCATTACTCAGAAGGTAAGCACATGTTCTGTAGAGTGAAGGCACTGATAGGTCTCCACAGTAATCTAACCATCACATTAAATGCATAGTAGGATTCCTACCAATTTCTGCCAATTTTGGGTATCTTAAAACCAGAAACGAAATCTTCTCTAAAATTAGTGTATTAATGTCCTACTTGGAATATAAAAAGAGTATTCTTTTTACCTATCCTGAAACATACAGTCATTAAAACATATTAATATTTTTACCTGGATAACATTAATCAAGAAAAGCTTGTTTTTTTTTTAATTTATCAGCTTTTTCCACATTGTAGGTTTGATACCCAGGGCAGCTCTTTGATAGTATAGAATTAATTTAAAATATATAAATCAACTGGCTGGTGTGGCTCAGTGGATTGGCACCAGCCTGAGAATCCAAGAGCCACTGGTTCAATTACCAGCCAGGGCACATACCCAGGTTGCAAGCCAGGTCTCCAGCCAGATCTCTAGCCAGGTCCCCAGCTGGAGGCAGGTGCAAGGCAACTGTACATTGGTGTTCCTCTCCCATTCTCCCTCTCCCTGCCTTTCTTTCTAAAAATAATGAATAATATCTTTAAAATAAATAAAATATAAATTATGCCAAATGCACTGAGTTAGCACTAGCCTCCTTCATTTTATGAGGTTGTTAACCTAAAAAATAAAGGCCTTTTAAAGTGAGAGGCAACAAGTAATTAGTTGAGATTGATAAGAATATCTAGTCAAGACACAGTGATTCAGGCAGAACCCAATTAGTGTTCAGATTAGCAGACAAAGGCAATGACATTTATGAGAGGGGGAAAGGGAACAATTACATCAATAGAAGGAAGGCATTTGTTTTTCTTTTGTTTTTTAAATAAAGATTTTATTTAATTATTTCTAGAAAGAGGGGAAGGGAGAGAGGCAGAGAGGGAGAAAGACATCAATGTATGGTTGTCTTTCACCCGACTCCAGCCACAGATCTGACTGGAGACCTGGTTTGCAACCTTGTTATGTGCCCTGGCTGGGAATTGAACCAGCGACCTTTGGGTTCGCAGGCCTGTGCCTTATCCACTGTGCTACCAGCCAGGGCAGGAAGGCATTTCTATAGGTGTAGAAAACAACATAGTGACATTAATTCTAAACAATGTTTTAAATTTTCAGTCCCATAGTCCTCAGTCTGGTCACAATATCTGCTTTCTTGTTATCTTTGCAAACAGTTCTTTGGAACATAATGTTGTTTTAGGCACAGTGCAAAGATTATTTTGCCCTGTTTTAACATCCAAAGGTTTGGGACATAAGACATGCAGGACAGTTCCTCTAGCATGGCAGCTACAGGCTCCATTTTAGAAATGCCTCCATTTATTTATAGTTTTTACAAAGCGAAAGATTAAGCCTTTGGTGCTATCTAGTGGTCAAGTGGATAGTGACTACCTAGTGGAAAAAAATTATATTTTTTAGAATAAAAGATAGTGTAACAGTTTAATATGTTGAATTCAGAGTCTGGGTTTCAAGAAAGCAATAATAAAAATGTTTCACAGAAACTGGTCACTTAATTAGTGTATGTGCACAGGTACCCAAAAGTGAACAATTATAGTTTTTTCTATCCCAATGACCAGAGTGACAAAGCATGCTAAAATAAATACATGCTTTTAGGCCCTAGCCAGGGTGGCTCAGTGGTTGCAGGGCTATAGGTTCAATTCTCAGTCAGGGCACATACCGGGGTTGCAAGTTCACTCCCCTGGTCTGGACACATAAGGGAGTCAACCAATCGGTGCTTCCCCCTCACATTAATATTTCTCTCTTTCTCTCTCCCTTCCTCTCTTTCTGAAAGCAATGAAAACAAAATGTCCTTGGGTAAGTATGAAAAAAGTTAAAACTCAACCAATTTCTTCCTAAAAATAAAATAAATATAAAAAGTAATATAATAGGTATAAGAAGTTTTAGAACCAAGTATTCATCAATAGATAAGTGAGCAAAACAACTATGGAACATTTACACAAAGGATACCAGTTGGCCATTTAAAAAAAACAACAAGAAAATGTTACCCTTTGTGACAGTATAAATGGACCTGGAGAACATTATGGTAAATGAAATAAGCCAATCAGAGAAAGATAAATACAATATATTTCACTCATAATGTGAAATCTAATGAACAAACTGAACTAACGAGCAAAACAGAGACAGACTCATGGATGGAGAGCAGGATGACAGCTAGTGACAGGGTGGAGGGATTAAGCAAAAAGGAAAAAGGACTAATGAGCATGAACAGCAGTATGGTGATTGCTGGGGGAAGGGTTATAAGGGGACTAACTGGTGATGGAAAGAATGCAATACAGATTAAATTTTTTTAAATAAACAAAAAGAAGTTTAAGGTCTCTCAGAAGCAAAGGGCATTTGTTATCTGTTTTCAAACTGGTTCAAGACTATGACATCAGTACAAAGCACTCAAAGCTATCAGGATATTGAGTGAAAGTATTCTGATGAGAATAAAAATCTCTGCCAACTGGGCTGATTATACCAAAGGAAGGAAAAACGTTTTCTACCTCTTTTTGAGAGTACAGTGTCTATTTCAAGACCAATCTTGAACTACAAGCCCTCTTTGTTTTTCTGCTTATTAATTATAATTCATCATTATGGGTTTTTTTGAATATTTAAGATTTACTTTACACTTTACTCTCCCAGCAACTTTCAAATATATGATACAGTATTGTTAACTACAGTCACTATGCTGTACAGAACTTACTTATCTTAAAATTGAAAGTTTGAACCCTTCACCAATAAAATTCATCATTATGTTTTAAACATACAGAAATGTGCATATAGAAGACACTTAAAACTTTCAACTTCAGTTTTAAAATATAACTAACCTTATTAATATAATACACTAATGATTATACCACATTAAATCTACCACCTCAATTTGAATTTTTCACAAAGTAAATCTATGTAGACAAGACTGTATATGTAGAAGCTCCATAACCCAGTAATTTTTCTCTTTGTCTCTATGAATTATTATATTTTTAAGAATTTTGCAGGTAATAAAAAGTGCCTTATTAATTTAAATTAGTCCCAAATCATAAAAATCATCTGGGCCCTGGCCGGTGGCACAGTGGATAAGGTGTTGGCCTGCAAGCCCAAAGGTCACTGGTTTGATCCCCAGCCAGGGCACATAACCAGGTTGCAAGCAAGGTCTCCAGCCAGGTCTGTAGCTGGAGGCAGGTGCAAGGCAACCATACATTGATGTCTCTCTCCCTCTCTGCCTCTCTCCCTTTCCCTCTCTCTAAAAATAATAAATGAAATCTTTTTCAAAAAGTCATTTGGGCTGACACTATAGAGCGACATAATAACTATTGATCTTAGAAATTTTTTAAGATGTGAAACTTGAATTCTACACAGAGAGTAAGTGGAATAACTAAGTCAAATGATTGGCAACATTGTCTAAAGTTCACAAGAGCCAATAGATTAAACAAATAAAAGCAATCTATTATGATAATTAAATTAAATTAAATGCTTATGTTTACATTTAGGTTTGCTTTCCAGAAATTAAGGTAGCAAATGAGCCTAAGGACAAAGAGCTTTTCTTTTTTTCAAAACCATTTACATTGATAGAAAACAATAAGGAGCTGCCTGGAATGGGAAGGACTAAGGAGCAGCAGGACTGGCTGGAAAAGGGTTCCAGAGAACTACTGGGGCAACAATGTTCTGTGTGTTGATTGGGGTGGTGATTATGGCTGTATGCATTCATCAGAATTCGTCAAACCAAATACCTTAACTATTTCCATTTGTTTTATGTAAATTTCACCTCAGTATAGTTGATTTGAAACCATACAATGAGATAAAAAATCTTATTTGTGTAGTTTGTGAGCTTTAGCAAAGGAGAACCAAATAGGTCATTATATCAAGGATAACACAAACCTTTTTTTCTTTTTGCCCACTAATTTAGTAAGTCAATCATTTTTTATTAAATTTATTTAAACAGAAAATAAACAAATAAACAAATACAGTTTACCCATTTTTCTCACCCATTCCAATCCTTTTTATAAGTCAGGCAGTTTCCGATTCTTTGCTTCCAACAAAACAGAAAGAGGACTTAACCAAGCTGCCAGCTATGACATCATTGAGAGTAATTTTTGATGATTTAGGAAATATGATTTTACAGTATTTCAAACTGTTAAGTAAAAATGCTATAAAATTCCATGTTACCATCTACTTACTAATGTGCAGTTTCCAAGTATATGAACATAAAAGAATTCAAAATAAAACATGCTAAAGTTTGTCTTATTCTAGAAATAAATATTATCCATCCAAAGAGATATTAAACTAATTGGAAAAGATCCACTGTTAAGACATACAGCTAAGATGGAGGCGTAGGTAGACACGCTGCATCTCCCTTCACAAATAAGAAGTAATACATCTACCTCAAAACTAGAGACAACCAGAAGTTTTAGAACATCAAGCTGCATAGAAGTCCAACAAAGATATAAAGAAGAAATATTTATCCCGACAGGTAGGAAAGGCAGAAAGGATGAGGTTTGGCGATTAGGTTTGGTAGCAGTACATTACAGTGGGATGGTGGCTGTGGCCAGCTAGCAAAAGTGCAATCACACATATTTATAAAGTAGGAATACCTGAGGATCACTTTCAGCAACAGACCAGACTGCATGGCTCACAGTTCCAGCTCCAGAGGAGGCAGGTGGAAATAAAGCTTCATTGCTTCTGACTGTGAAAACCAGTAGGGAGTGGGGCAGAAGAAGAAACTGCCAGTCTGTCAGCAAAGTCTAGTTGTTTATAGGCCATCATGGTCCTCAAACACCCACAGACCCACCCACTCTGAGAACCATGGCCAGGAAAACAGCTAGAGAGATACCATTCCAATTAGGAAGTGGGAGAAGTGCCTGGAAAAGGGACGAGTGTTTCCTCTCAGACCCCTCCCCAACATACTGCACTACAGCATGGTGAAGTGGGTCACCCCTCACTGACAAATACGTAGGGGTCCACCCCTTACAACCTAACAGGTGTGACAGCTCTACCTAATACACAGACGCAAACACAGGAGCCTGCCAAGTATGGCCCAAAAAAGGAAACAGATCAAGGTCCCACTGGGAGAACTAAGGGAGAATTAAGCCAACCTAACAGATACAGAATTCAAAACACTGATGATAAAGATGCTCACAGACTTGACAGATATGCTTGAGTATGGCAAATGCAGAAGGGAAGAAGTGAAGGTTATGCTACGTGAAACAAAGGACAATCCATAGAAAACCAATGGTGAAGGGAATAAAACTGGGGTTCAAATCAAGGATTTGGAACATAAGGAAGAAATAAACAGTCAACCAGTACACAAAGAGGAAATAAAAATTGGGGAAAAAATGGGGATAGGCCTAGGACCTCTGAGATGACTTTAACGATGCCAGAAGGAGAAGAAAAAGAGCAAAAAACTGAAAACTTGTGTGAAAAAAATAATGAAGGAAAACTTCCCAAATTTGGTAAAGGAAATAGACATACAAGTCCAGGAAGCACAGGGTCCCAAGCAAGCTAGATCCAAATCAGACCACACCAAGACACATCATAATTAAAATGCCAAAGGTTAAAGATAAAAAGAGAATCTTAAAAGCAGCAAGAGAAAAGAAGTGAGTTACCTACAAAGAGGTTCCCATAAGACTGTCAGCAGATTTTGCAAAAGTAACTTTGCAGACAAGAAGGGACTGGCAAGAAGTATTCAAACTGATGAAAAGCAAGAACCTACAGCCAACATTACTCTATCCAGCAAAGCTATCATTTAGACTGAAAGGGCAGATAAAGTGCTTCCCAGATAAGGTAAGGCTAAAGGGGTTCATTATCACCAAGCCATTACTATAAGAAATGTTAAAGGGACTTACTTAAGAAAAAGAATATTAAAACTATGAGCATTAAAATGACAACAAACGCACAACTATCACCAATAGAATCTTGAGAAATGATTCTCAAGAAACATAAACTAAACAACCAGAAGAGGAACAGAATCATAAGTATGGGGATCATTTAGAGGGTTATCATCTGGGAGGGTGAAAGGGGCAAAATGGGGAAATGCTGCAGGCATTAAGAAGCATAATTGGTAGGCTCAAAATAGACAGGGAAATGTTAAGAATAGTATAGGAAAGGGTGAAGCCAAAGAATTTATATGCACAACCCATGGACATGAACTAATGGTGGGATTGCAGAAGGGAAGCAGGGTTCTAGGTGGAGGGGAGCAAAGGGAAAAGAAATTGGGACAACTGTAACAGTGTAATCAATAAAACATACTTAAAAGAGAGAGAGAATCAAGTATAAAGGAACCATGGACATGGACAACAGGTGGGATTGACTTTGGGGGGAATAGGTGGGTGGGGAGGGGGACAGAGGGGAGCAAAAAGGGAATGGATGTAATACAACAATAATAAAATTAAAAAATAAAAATTAAAATTAAAAAATTAAATTAAATTAAATTTTTAAAAAAAGAGAGAGAGAATCATTGCCAAGATACTTTTATAGTTGCCAATTACTTATAAAAATGGGTAATAAACTATTGTGTACTGTACCTAATTGCAATCAATCAAACAAAAAATAATTCTGAGAACTTTATGGCCATAGAACTGAAAACTGAGAACTTTATATTGATTGACTTTGTTGTTGTACAGAGGTATCAGGTGATGATCAAAAATTAATTGGGAGTTCAAATTTAGGATAAAATTCTGGTAGGTAAGTTGAGAATGAAATCGGGGAAAAGAGAAACTACAAAATGTCTACATATTATATTTATGAAAGAGAAAAAGGTATGTTTAAAATCTTGGATACATTTTTTTAATTATGTAGTAATTTTATTTTTTGTTTGTTTATTTGTTTTATTGTTGTTGTATTACATCCATCCCCTTTTTGCTCCCCTCTGTCCTCTTCCCCACCCACCCACTCCCCTACAAAGTCAATCCCACATGTTGTCCATGTCCATGGTTCTTCCATACTAGGTTCTTGTCTAAACTGCTCCCCTTCTTTGCATCTTCCTCCTCCCTCCCCCCAAACCCCTTCCCCCTGCCTACTGAAGGCCTATTCACTATATTCATATATCTGGTTCTTTTTTGCTTCTTGTTTGTTTTGTTCATTATTGTCCTGAAATGGGTGAGATCATATGGTATTTGACCTTCACTGACTGGCTTATTTCACTAAGCATAATACTTTCTAGTTCCATCCATGTTGTTGCAAAGGTTAGGAGTTCCTCCTTTCTTTCTGCTGTGTAGTATTCCATTGTGTAAATGTACCAAAACTTTTTGATCCAATCATCCACTGATGGGCACTTAGGCTGTTTCCAGCATTTGGCTATTGTAAATAACGATGCTATAAACATAGGGGTACATAGGTTTTTATGAGTTGGTGTTTCAGGGTTCTTCGGGTATAGTCCTAGTAGTAGAATAGCTGGATCAAAAGGCAGTTCTATTTTTAGTTTTTAAAGGAAACTCCATACTGTTTTACCAGCATGCATTCCCACCAACAGTGCACCAAGGTTTCCTTTTCCCTACATTCTCGCCAACACTTATTTGTTGATCTGTTGATGATTGCCATTTTGACAGGTGTGAGATGATTATCTTATTGTGGGTTTAATTTGTATCTCTCTGATGGCTAGTGATGTTGAGCATTCTTTCATATGCCTCTGGGCCCTTTGTATGTCTTCCTCAATGAGTTGTCTGTTCAGGTCTTTTGCCCATTTTTTTAATTGGGCTGTCTGTCTCCCTGCTGTTGAGTCTCATAAGTTCTTTATATATTTTGGAGATCAAAGCCTTGTCTGAGGTATCATTGGCAATTATGATTTCCCATACAGTTGGTTCCCTTTGAATTTTGCTGGTGTTTTCTTTAGCTGAACAGAAACTTTTCAGTTTGATATAGTCCCATTTGTTGATTTATTTTTTGATTTCCTTTGCCCTTGGTGAAGTATCAGTAAACATATTTCGGCATAGGATATCAAAACCTTTACTGCCTATATTTTTCTCCAGGACCTTTATGATGACACTGCTTATGTTTAAATCCTTTATCTGTCTTGAATTTATTCTGGTATATGGTGTAAGTTGGTGGTCTAGTTTTATCTTTTTGTATGTTGCTGTTCAGTTCTCCCAACACCATTTGTTGAAGAGACTGTTTTTACTCCACTTTATGTTCCTTTCCCCTTTGTCGAATATTAGTTGACCATAGAGTCCTGGGTTAATTTCTGGGCTCTCTATTCTGTTCCATTGATCTATATGTCTACTCTTATGCCAGTACCAGATAGTTTTGATGACAGTAGCCTTATAGTATTGTTTGATGTCTGGTATTGTGATTCCTCCTATCTTGTTCTTCTTTCTCAAGATTGCTGTGGCTATTTGTGGGCATTTTTGGCTCCATATAAAGTTTTGAAGTATTTTTTCTATTTCTGTGAAGTCTGTCATTGGTATTTTAATTGGAGTTGCATTGAATCTACAGATTGCTTTGGGTAGTATGGATATTTTAATGATGTTAATTCTTCCCATCCATGAACATAGTATATGCTTCCATTTATTTGTATTTTCCTTAATTTCTTTCTTCAATGTTCTGTAGTTTTCTGAGCACAGGTCTTTTACCTCCTTAGTTAAGTTTATTCCTAGGTACTTTATTTTTCTTGTTGTTATGATAAATGGGATTTGTTTTCTTGCTTCTATTTCTGATGTTTCATTATTGGTATTCAAAAATGCTTTTGATTTCTGGATATTGATTTTATACCCTGCTATTTTGCTAAATTTGCTTATTAAGTTGAGTAAGTTTTTGGTGGAACCTATCAGGGTCTGTATGTACACTATCTTATCATCTGCAAATAATGACAGTTTGACTTCCTCTTTTCCAATTTGGATACCTTTGATTCCTTTTTCTTCTCTGATGACTAGGGATAGACTTCCAAGAAAATGTTGAACAGAAGTGGAGAAAGTGGACAGCCTTGTGTCATTCCTGATCTTAAGGGGAAAGCTTTTAGTTTTTGTCCATTAAGTATGATGTTGGCTTCAGGTTTCTCATATGTGGCCTTTATGATGTTGAGGTATGCTTCCTCTATTCTCATTTTCCTGAGGGTTTTTTATCATAAATGGTTGCTGCACTTTATCAAATGCTTTTTCAGCATCTATTGATATGATCATATGGTTTTTGTCTTTCAATTTGTTGATGTGGTGTATTACATTTATTGATTTATGAATATTGTGCCATCCTTGCATCCCTGGGATGAAACCCACTTGATCATGGTGTATGATCTTTGTAATGTATTGCTGAATCCGGTTGGCCAATATTTTGTTGAAAATCTTAGCATCTATGTTCATCAGAGATATTGGCCTATAGTTTTCTTTCTTAGTTGTGTCTTGACCTGGTTTTGGGACTAGAATAATATTGGCCTCATAGAAAGAGTTTGGGAGTCTTCCCTCTTTCTATATTTTTTGGTATAGGTTGAGAAGGATAGGAGTTAGTTCTTCTTTAAATGTTTGGTAGAATTCACCTGTGTATCCCTCTGGTCCAGGGCTCTTGTGCTTTGGGAGATTTTGGATTACTTCTTCAATTTTACTAGTCGTTATTGGCCTATTCAGGCTTTCTGCTTCTTCTTGATTCAGTTTTGTTAGATTATACATTTCCAGAAATATATCCATTTCATCCAGGTTGTCATATTTCTTGTCATATAGTTGTTTGTAGTAATTTCTTACAATCTTTTGTATTTCTGAAGTATCAGTTGTGATTTGTCCTCTGTCAGTTATGATTCTGCTTATTTGGGTCTTCTCTGTCTTTTTCTTCATGAGTCTGGATAATGGCTTGTCAACTTTGTTTATTTTTTCAAAGAACCAGCTTCTGGACTTGTTGATTCTTCAAATCATAGTTTGAATCTCTAAGTTATTTAGTTCTGCTCTGATCTTGATGATTTCCTTCCTTCTACTTGCTCTAGGCTTTGTTTGGTGTTGCTCCTCTAGTTCTTGCAGCTTTAGGTTTAGGTTGTTTTTATAAACTTTTTGTGACCTTTTTTAGGTAGGCCTGTATTGCTATAAATTTCCCTTGAGGACTGCCTTTGCTGTGTTTCATAGGTTTTGGACTGTTGTGTGTTCGTTGTTATTTGTTTCCAGAAACTTTTTGATTTCATCTTTGATCTCATTGTTAACCCATTCATTACTTAAAAGCATGTTATTCAGTCTCCATGAGTTAGTATTTTTGTTTTTTTCCCGTGAGACTGGTTCCTAGTTTCAAGCCATTGTGATCTGAGAAGATGCTTGGTATGATTTCAATTTTTCTGTATTTGTGGAGGCTTGTCTTGTGACCTACCATGTGGTCTATCTTAGAGAATGTTCCATGTGTATTTGAAAAGAATGTATATTTTGTTACTTTGGGGTGAAAGGTTCTGTATATATCAGTTAGGTCCATTTCCTCTAGAGTGTTGTTCAATGCCACAACATCTTTGGTGATTTTTTGTTTGGAAGATCTGTCCATTGTTGATAGTGGGGTATTAAAATCCCCTACTATGAGTGTGTTGCTGTCTCCATCTTTCTTAAAGTCCTCCAGGATTTTCCCTATATATTTCAGAGCTCGTATGTTGGGTGTGTATATGTTTAACAGAGTTATTTCTTCTTGATGGGTTGTTCCCTTAAGTATGATGAAATGTCCTTCTTTATCCCTTTTTATGGCCTTCATTGTAAAATCTATTTTGTCTGAAATAAGTATTACTACTCCAGCCTTTTTTTCATGTCCGGTTGCTTGATATATATCTTTCCATCCCTTTACTCTCAATCTGTGTCAATCTTTTGTTCTGAGGTGAGTCTCTTGAAGATAGCATATATGTGGGTCATATTTTCTTACCCATTTGGCTATCCTATGTCTTTTGGTTGGTGCATTTAATCCATTTACATTTAAGGTTATTATTGATTGATACTTATTCATTGCCATTTTCTCACTCTTTACCTATATTACTCTTTGGCTTTCTGTTTCTTCATTTTATTTATTTATTTATTTATTTTTAAAGCAGACCCTTTAGCATTTCTTGCAGTGCTGGTTTGGTAGAGATGTATTCTTTTAGTCTTCTTTTGTCTGGGAAACTCCTTATTGCTCCTTCCATCTTGAATGGGAGCCTTGCTGGGTAGAGTATTCTTGGTTGCAGGCCTTTGTTTACCATGACTTGAAATACTTTTTGCCATTCCCTTCTGGCTTGAATTGTTTCTGTTGAATAATCATTTGATAGCCTTATTGGAGCCCTCTTATACGTTATTTGCTGTTTCTCTCTTGATGCTTTTACGATTCTCTCTTTGTCTTTGAAATTTGCCATTTTAATTATAATGTGCCTTGGAGTAAGTCTGTTTGGGTTGATCTTCATTGGAACCCTCTGTGCTTCCTGAACTTGATTAATGTTTTCATTCATCATGTTAGGGAAATTTTCTATCATGACTTTTTTGAACAGGTTTTCCATTCCTTGTTTCTCTTCTTCTGGTATCCTTATGATACGGATGTTGTTACGTTTCATGTTGTCCTGCAGCTCTCTTAAAACCTCTTCAATCTTGTTCAGCCTTTTTTCATTCTCTTGTACTGTCTTGAAGTATTTGTCTACATTGTCCTTTAACTCACTGATCTGATCCTCTGCTTCCTCTAGCCTACTGTTGATTCCTTCTACTGTATTCTTCAATGCAGAAATTGTATTCTTCATTTCCTTCTGGTTCTTACTAGTTTCTAAGACCTTTTTGATGCTGCTGTAGCTCTCAGTAAATTCCTGTAACTTCCCTTGAGTTCTTTGTAGTTCCTCTGGAGTTGTTTATAGTTTTCTTTGAGCTGGCTGAGCTCATTGAGCTTCTCTATCATCATTCTTTTGAATTCCATATCTGATAGTTTATTTACCTCTGTTTCATTTAGTGATCTTTCTGGGCTTTCTTTCCTTCCTTTTGGTGATGGACTGATTCTTTTTTCCCCCATTTTTGTTGTCTGTTGTTGCTTGTTTTTTTCTTGGATTAATCTGCTTTGCTTCCCTGCCTGTGTGGGGCACCCTTGTGTGTTAGGAGTTTTGTGGAGTTCATTATTGCAGTCTCCTAGATTTTCTCCACTTGTTGCTCTTGGGGTGGCCTTTATGTCATTAACTTGGGCTGTCTGGTTGTGTTTTGGATTGGTTGTGTATTTTGCTCCTTTCCTTCCAGTTGGCTGATTAAAAAACACTCCTTCTATCCTTTCTCATACACTGTTTTTGAGCTGCTCCTAAAACAGAACCACCAGTCCAGGCAAAATAACCAGACCTTCAGAGATATCTTTCTCTTTTAATCCCCATTTCAACTGCCTATGAATGTAACTATATACCCATACCCTCCAAGGTCATCTCCGCTCTTAATCACACCCTCAATTGCAACTGAGCCAGTCTTAATAGGGATGTAAATATATTAAGACTGTTGTATGAGGAAAAAAATGATTAAGTTGACTAAAGTATAGATAGTTTTGAAGGGTGCTGAGGAGTAGCAAAGATAGCAGGGATATGAGAGCGAAAACCAACTTATCTATTCTATAGAAATGAGGAGAGGGAGCATCAGAAAGCCTCAATTACAAGTGAACAGTTTAAGCCTATTTATATAGTTGCCGCATCTACCTCCCTATTCACCCTTAATGATCCCTGATTGGTCCAGGTGGAGCTAGGACTCATGTGCTTTTAGCAGAAAAGTGTAAAAAAAAAAATTAAATTTGAAAAGTTTAAAAAAAATTTTTTTAAGGGTTTAGGTGGCTGGGGAGGGGAGGAATATTTAGATTAAGGACTGGAAATGAGTTGTACCAGGACAGTGAGTAGACTTTAAATCAAGCGTAGGAGGAGGGTCTTGGGTATTTAGGTGGCTTGAGATAGGGGAGAATTAAAAATATGTGAGTTGGGATACACTATGGTATAAACAGTATTTACTTAAAATGCACTAATTGTGAGGCTTGGAAGTAACTTTTGAAAAGGATATGTTAGGGATTAATAGTTCACATAGTCTTGGTGTAACTGAGGTGCTTGAGATTAGCAGCAATCCATTTCCTGAATCTGCCTCTTTTTCTTGGTCAGGTCTCTGCAGTCTACAGTCTAGCCATGTGGTCTTGGAGCGGCAGGGCCTATGGCTGTCACAGTCAGGGTTGATTCTGAGTGTCAGCCCCATGTAGGCTGGGCCTCCAGTAGCCTAGCTGGGTTTCTGTGCTGCTGGTATTTTGGGGCCCTCCCTTCTCTCACTGGTTCCTGAAGACCTGCAGGGTGCTTCTGTGGTGACTATGGCTGCTCCTCCCCCTCCAGCTCCTGGAGGTTCCTGCCTGTGATGGGTACCTGGCCTCAATATGGGGTGGCCTGCAACCTTGCTGGCTCCTGTGATGGTTGACCCTACCCCCGCAGCTCCTGGAGGAGGTAGTCCCTGTCCATTAACAGTGCCTGGCTCCCCTGGTCAAGGCTAATCCTCCAGGTAGTCCAGCTCTTTGAGGAGTTTTTCACCACTGCCTACGTGATATGTGCCTGGCTCCCCAGGGGGTCCACAGCACAGTTCACAAGCAAACGCTCCTCCTCCCCCTCCAGCCTTTGCCGCCTGCAATGGGCGCACCAGTTGCATCAACTGCAAGTTCCTGGCACGCATTTTGGAGTTTCCATGGGGGCACAGCAGCACCGCTTTCGGCCCTCTCACCAATGGGACTGGTGCACTTTCCCACTCTGCTCCTGCTCCTGCTCCTGCTCCCTGCAGGTCTGTTCTCCTCCGCCTCTGGCCCAGTGAGGAGCTTCCTTTCTCTGTTGCCAGAGCAAGGCTCTCACACAGTCCCTCCCCTGCAGGAGTTCAATTCTGCATTCCTGGCAGAGTTTGCACTCACTGTCCTCACTTCACTGCTCAGATTTCTTGTCTCCAGGGAGCCTGGAGCTGGCTTCAGTTAGAGATGTCCCTCTGGGTAGAGCCATCGCTGCCCAGAGCTGACATAGGCCCACCAGCCAGTTTGGAACTGTCTCACCTGCTCTCCTGTAGGTCTCCTCTTGGCTGTGTTCTCCTGAGTCCAGATGCTGACCACTCCAATTCTCGGGCCCTGCAGACATCTTGTGCTCCCTATTCTGTCCTCCAGCTGCTCTGGCACTCAAAAACGCCATCAGCACTGCTCTCTACCCTGTCGCCATCTTTGAATCTTCGCAATTTTATTTTTTGAATGCCAATATTGACCAGAGAAACTTACACATATTTTAAACTTACATTGAGAGTCTTATGAGGAGAAGGCTTCTGCTTCCAATAGAGTAGATATACTTTTTCCTTTTCTCCTGCTAAATACAACTGAAGATCCTGAACATTATTGCAAAATAAATACAGGAAGACTCAGAAAGGTGGTGAGAAGATAGATTGGCGAGGGACTTCAGGAACCAAGGAACCACATTTTCTCTTTGCCTCATATATGTTAGACTTAGAGCTCTAAAAGCCAGCAACCCAGAAACACCAGCAGCCACAGGGAATAAAGAGGGGTGGGGAGGGAGGGAGGCCACCTAGCAAGACAGACAGAAAATTTTTAGACAACTAACCACTTCAGCCAAACCCCACAAAAATTTGACTCCATCCCCACCCATTGTGAAGGCCCATTGAGGAACCTAGGCTTTCACCCTCACCAGACAGTAAAGACTGCTCTCGAGTGCATACACACCACACACACACCAGGATGCTACCAGAGAAAGTGAGTAGGAGCCAGAATGTGCATGCCTTCTCAGTGAAAATGGACCCCTCCCCAATCTCCACAGTGTCAGTGGAGATCTAAATATCTCCCAGCACTGAGCACCTGTTTCCCACCCCTTTGGGGTGGTATCACACAATGCCTAGTAGACAGTCAGTATTTTGCTTACCACTCAAAGCAAATCAGGCAACCCCAAGACCTGTGACCCCCACCCCCATCTTGGAGTCAGTCTGCTCTCATGTGGGACGTAGTAAAAGGCACTCCTACCCCAACCAGGGAGGTTCCAGTGAAGGCATAGTGAGGAATCAGAATTCCTACTCCAGGGGTGTCAGTGGAGGCAGAGTGGGGAACCCAGAGTTCTAGAAGTAATGAAGCTCACCTGCCTACCCCTATTGGAGTGCTGTCTGGAGAAGGCATACATACTGTATGATTCCACCCATAAAATATACATGAAGTGAATAAAAATTTAGAAATGGGAAAGAGATCAATAGTTATATGGAGCTAAAGTGGTGGTGGGAATGCGAGGAAGGTGGGGAAACCATGAAAAGGTAAGATGAAGGCTACTTGATATGAAGAAAATATTCTGTATCTGTACTGTATCAATGTTAATATCCTGGTTGTAACATTGCCCTACAGTTTTGCAAGATGTTACCATGGGGGAGACTGAGCAAAGGGCAGTGTTCTGTTTATATTATTTCTCACAACTGTATGTGAATGTACAACTATCTCAAAATCAAAGAGTTAATTTTTTAAATATGTATAATGGTATTCATAGTTTCTCAAAATAATTTTAGGAAATGCCTGAGCAGAAAGTGAACCAAAATTATATCTGGAATTCTAGTTGCAAATAAACCTAGGAAAAATTTAGCTTAATTCTTGTGTGACCCATTTCTAGACTAGTTCTCAGTTCTGCTCTTGCTTGCTGTTCATAGTGAAGCCAGATGTTTCCTGAGTTGCAGAACCACCCAAACCTCATGCTGCAATTTGCTCTCACTCTTCTTGGCCTTTAGGAGAGTAAAGAAAAGAGATGCAGGAAGGGGATTTCCTGCTTGCCCTACTGGCCTCAGTAATAAGCTGAATTGTATTCCCCCACCCCTCTAAAATTCGTGTGTTGTTGAAGTCCTAACCCCTAATACCTCAAAATTCGACTTCATGGGGAGATAATGTCTTTAACAGGTAATTAAGTTAGAATGAGGATGGGACCTAAGGCAATATGGCTGGTGTCATTATAAGAAGAGATTAGGACACAGTCACACACAGGGGGAAGACCATGGTAAGACACACACAGAAGATATCAATCTCTAAGCAAAGAGAAGAGGCCTCTGAAGACACCAACCCTGCTGACACTTGGATCTCAAACTTCAAGCTTCCAGAGCTGAGAAAATCCATCTGTGTTGTTTAAGCCTCCCAGTGTGTGACAGCCCTAAGCAAACCAACACTCCCTGTATATTTGCACTAGGCCTAGTCTTTATTAATTAAAGAACTGCTAGGTAAGGTTTAATAAGAATTTACTGAAGGTTTGCACACAGTTGAATGAAGGTTTTTCTCCAAAAGTCTTCAATTTTGATGGCAAATATAATAGATCTTAGAGAGACCACAGGCCCAAACCCATCTAGGGGTTTCCCGACTAGAAACAGACCAGACACGGCCGATGCCCGCGGTGGCTGCCCATGTCCCTGGCCTTACCATTGCAGTGCACACTGGCTGGATCTCTTATCCAGCATTGCATCTCTTCCCTGAAGGCTTTCTCAAGAAGCTTTGGAGACCACTCTGCCCCCCTCGCAGCATCCGGGCCATACAGGAGATTCATATGCCAGGAAGAAGCTCCCTCACTCAGCTGCGGTAACTCTGAGGCACAGGTCCCACATCGTTTCCCAGGGTTTCCCATGTCATTTCCCCAACTCTCCCCCACCACTACTGAAGTTTCCTGCACCTCTGAAAGTATGTACTTTCACTTGTTCTCATCTCAGGAACTGCTTCTGGAAGAAACCAAACTAAGGCACTGAGTTGGTTTTTTATTTGCCTCATAGATGTATGTCACCTTCTCTCTACCAATTACCCAAGAGTAATTACCATGACTCTCTCTCAAGAGAACTCCGTATTTCTTTCTTTCCTTGCCAAAATCTTTCCTTCTCCAGCAAGGATGACAGTCCATTCCACTGAATATTAAGCAAACACATTCTAAAAACTGTCAGAAATATTTTATTTTGTTCAAATTATACTAAAAGAGATTACAGCCCTGCCCTTTATGACAAAAGTGTGTGAGCCGGGGGAGCACTGATCACCTTTGGCAGCAGAAGGAAGCACAGAGGGCAGGGCCCCCAGCCACTGGCTCCCCACACTCCCTCTCCCCTGCCCAGGGACTCTGTGTCAACTCCCAGCAAGAATATCCCCAAATCTGTTGCTAATGGCATAAGCATTGACTTCAGATATTTACTAATCTAGACCTTCCTTCCATCTTGTCTCTACCATGGTTTTCAAAAGTAAGTTTTAAATTCAAGAACTTAATCTTTTGATCACCATTATTTTGCTGTGTCCACCCAAGGCATGGAAGGGAAGATGCCACATCTGCTTCTATAGTACAAAAACAAAACAATCTTCTGTGGATATCTCAGAACTTTTCGTGCCAAAAACCTGACTAGGTAAATGCACAGGCAATGATCTAGCAGGACATTGCAGAGCTGTTTCTGGTGGACTAGGTGAGATGGGAAAGAAGGTGGGGTGGGGGGAGGACAAAGAAAGACCTTTTACCCTACACTGTTCTACCTAGCTTGAACCTTTTATAACAAAAATGAATTTAGGTGTACATGTGGAAAATTTTTGTAGTAATAAGAAATGACCTTTTAAGAACAAAAAAATGAATTTCCACTAGGTGGCAGTAGAGAATCATATCAGTATGAAACTGAAGAGCAGAAGGAAATAGTCATTAAGCTAAAGATCAAATACTACAGCCCATTGACAGTTACAAATATTTATTAACTAGTTCAGTGTAAGGTTATTTTTTCATAAATGCCAGGTGATATGTAACATGTTCTTTTGAGCAATGCTTTTCTATGAACTGGTATGCAACGTATATTGCTACTGAAACTGAACGACTGGAGTCCACTATCATCAGGATGCTAGAAACTTTAGGTGACATAAAAACATAGTAATACACACTGGACCAGCACACATTCCTCTCCCTAAGTCTCCGGGACAAAAGGAGGAGCAAACAGATGGGGGCTGCAGCATCCTCATCTAAACTCCCCCATGTTCCTGTTTGCTCAATGACTAATATGTCTGCCCAGTGGCTTTGCCCGTTCTTTTTGATTTATCCCATTCCCAGCTGGGCCCCAGCTCTGATATGGCTAGTAGATGTTAGGATCTGGATAGTCTCACCTATGATATGCTACTTCTTTTCTCTAGAGGTTAATTTGGTTTCTAATAATTACCTACACCATCTTGCAGGGACCCTTTGAAGTGAGTACCAGATTCACTCCCTATGCCTGGGGCTCCCTTGACCCCTCAGATCTATTTCCCTTGGGATCTAAAAATCTTCCAGAACTAGAGAGCAGTTTAATCCCTCAGAGTATTCTATCAGACCCTGGTTCATGACATTTGTTGCTCATACCCCCTCCCCTAAAGCTGGACCTTAGTTAATTTTCTTTAATTCTAGCTAGTGCCAATTCCAGAAAAGGCACAAGTCAGGCTCCAGAGCATCACTGGTCAGAGTTCCCAGCAAATTGGGCAGGAAATCCTTAGCATTTTAACAATAGAATCAGTGCTCGCGTGTGACTAATGGGCAAACCAGACCTATTTCTTTCTTTTTATTTATTTTCTTTTTTTTTTTAATTTTATTGTTGTTGTTGATTTTCTTTTCTTCCTACCTTTCTTTTTCTTTTGAGAGAGAGAGAGAGAGAGAGAGAGAGAGAGATGGATTTATTATCCCACTTATTTATGCATTCAATTGCTGACCCTTGTATGTGTTCTGACTGGAAATCAAAACTCCAACCTTGGCATCTGGGGACATGCTCTAACCAACTGAGCTACCCAGCCAAGGCCAGGCCTTTTTCAAGTTCAAAAGGCTCTCTCTCCTCTCTCTCTCTCTCTCTCTCTGTCTCTCCTTACTTTTAACAGCTTGGTCATTTCCTTTCAATTGCCACAGCATTTCTCCCATTAACCATTTATTTTCAAACTTGCTAACTGTGCTCTTTTTCTTTCTTCAGCACCCTGAACCCCTTGCCAAGTAAACTTGAGAATGTTAGACATTTTCATTTTTAATTAAATTTTAATTTTTGTTTTGCAAGTGATTTAATTTTTATTTTTAATTATATTTTCTAGATTATGCTATTACAGCTTTCCCATATTTACCTCCTTTTCTTCCATCAACTCAGCACCCTCCACACCCTCGGGCAAGCTCAACACCATTGTTGAATATTAATTGGCCATAGAGTCCTGGGTTTATTTCTGGGCTCTCTATTCTGTTCCATTGATCTATATGTCTATTCTTATGACAGTACCAAAAGGTTGCAGGTTTGATTCCTGGTCCAGGTGCATATGGGAAGCAACCGATCAGCGTTTCCTCACATTTCTCTCTCCCTTTCTCTCTCTCCCTCTCTCTCTCTCTCTCTCTCTCTCTCTCTCTCATCAATAATAAAAAAAATATTTAAAAATATCCTCGGGTACAAATTTTTAAAACTCCACAAACAACTTCTTTCTTAACAACTGTGTTTTTGTTCTTGTTTTTGTTTTTTTCATTTCTCAACCCTGGCTACATCCTAAAATATTCAATAATATCAGGGGGGACCCAAAGAAAATGGAGTTATTTTCTGGAGGGTGGGCTCCTCGTAGTACAGGCTTCCCCTGCTAGGTAGGGGAGTTTTCTAGGAACCCATCTGTATTAGTGTACCAACTGGCATTGTTGTGAGAGGTGGTGTTGGGCTTCAATTAATTTTTTTTTTTAATTTTTAGAAATGATTTTTAGAGAGAGGAATGTCAATTTTTGTTCCACTCATTCATGCATTTATTGGTTAATACTTGTATGTGCCCTGACTGAGGACCAAATTCACAACCTTGAAGCATTGAGACAATGCTCCAACCAACTGAGCTACCTGACCACGGCAAGTGAATGTTTTTTGAAGACTCTTTCAGTGAGTTTGCCCATTTCATGATGGGTAATTTATGAGTGTACCAGCTCCTACCTCACTGAGTATTGAGCATTTTTTACCATAAATGGCATGACCCCTGAGCCCCACCCTCCATAGTCACCCAATCTAGTCCCCCCCTTTTTTGTTTTCCTGATGAAGAGTCTTCACAAGGAAACATTTTGCTGGGGTGAAAGAGGTGAAACAAAAAATGGCAGAAGTACTAGAAGGCATCAAAGTGGATGAGTTCAAAAACTGTTTTAAGCAGTGGAAAAAGTTCTTTATAGGTATTGCATCAAATGGAGAGTACTTTAAAGGTGACTGAAGTTTAAACATGTAAGAATAAGTACATAATTTTTTATAAATAAATAAATTCCAGTTTTTAAGGTCTCCCCTTATATTTTCGTCCCTGGAAATGTTATTCATCTATTATGCTTTCTTGCAATAAACTATATTCTTAAAATGAATTTATTTCTTGTTCTAAGTGTTGACAAAGTTATATGGATTAAGATAATATTACAATTGTTAGAGATACACAGCTGACTAAAACAATATAAATAACACAGATTTCAGTAAATAAAAATGTAAAAAGTATAAATTTTCAAAAAGAACATTTAACTGAAAATGTAACTCTTATTAAGATACATAGGGGCTTTATGTTGATGAAGGTTACTTATGAGTATGACTTTAATTCCTTTAAAAATCCATATGATTTCTATTCCTTTAAGAATTGAGTGTGAAATTAATAAATATTATTGTGATAAATAAGAATTGGAGTAGAATAAGTATGGGAATAGAAAGAATTTTGTTGTAGCAACCTTACCTAATTTTTAAGATTTATTCTTAGTTATATGCCAAAAATTACAGTGAGATATTATTAAATACTATTTTTAATAATCTCATAACTTTTGAGTTCTTCAACTTTGTTGAAGCAAAGAATTAGTAACTACCTGATTTGCAAAAGTTCTTTCACTTCCTCAGTTTTTAGAAGTATACTAAAAAGGCTTAAGGCGCCGGCCTGTGAACCCAAAGATCGCTGGTTCGACTCCCAGCCAGGGCAGTATAACTAGGTTGCAAGCCAGGTCTCCAGCCAAGTCTGTAGCTGGAGGCAGGTGAAAGGCAACCATACATTGATGTTTCTCTCCCCTTCTTCCTCTCTCCCTTCCCCTCTCTCTGAAAAATAATAAATAAAATCTTTAAAATAAATAAATTTTTTAAAGACTTCACAAATTCTCATTAAATAGCTAATAATTATACCTGTTAGTCTTTCAAATAGAGGCATTTTGTTTGTGAAACTCGGATTAGATGAAACTGGCATTAGAAAGAAACATTGCACAACATTGGAAATTAAAAAATCAACAGGTTCTGGATGAAGACATTTTCCCATTTTTTAAATGTCATCTAGAAGTACCTTTTAAAAGTATGACAAAGAGATGGACACTTTTTTGTTTACTTTAATTGTTGACTATTGCAGGTGTCCAAGAGATGATCACTTTAAACTAATGTGTATGTGTAATTTTCACTGTAGAAAATTATTAATTTTATAATTATGCACTTGACAGATAGATGTAGAACAGTGTGTTAACATCCCAAAGGGAGAAATTAACCCAAAATAAATGAACCTGGATCTCTAAAGTTTAGGGCATTATATCCAAGATTGTCCTGTGAACATTTTATTTTGTGTTCATGCATAGTGGACTTCTGCCTTTCAGAGCACAATTTAATCTACTTAGTGGAAATCAACAGCAAAATGAAGAGAAGTGTAAATTTACAGAAATTCTGTTACTGATTGCTATGTGTATTATTTACAACAAGATTTTAAAAACTATTCCCTTCAGATTCAGATTAATCTGAATCTAGTGTGTATACATTAAAAATAAATAAGTGAGCAGAACAATAATAACATATTATAGTCCTATAACCCAAGTAGAAAAATGTGTTTATATGATTCAGTAATATTTTTTTAATTAATGAAAATATTTCTCCTATCAGTGAATAAGTTAAAATACCCTACCTGTGTGTTTATTTTTATCTCAAAATGTAGTGTTGATTTGTCAAGAGTAAATGCTGAGATTTTTGGCTTTCCTGCCTTGAAATCAGGCAGAACAAGTGAGTGAAGTAAGATGAGTCACAAGTCAGTGGCTCTTTGTTGATACTTAGAGTGCTCTGCAGCAAGTCAGTATTCCTTTACAGTGTTTGTGTGTTTAGGATATTCTAACCTGAAAACAGATAGGGTTTGAAACTTTGCCATGAGTTTGCTGGTTGGGTGAAATAAAAAGCTACCACTGTTGGTATTTCTTGCCAGTGCTAAGCAGCCACTCATTCTCTACAAATGCCAGAAACAGCATCATTGAGATCCTAAGAAGAAAAATTTTCAGCATTCCAGCTTTTTTCCTGGGGAATTTCCTGAGTGCAGAAACTCCCCCATTTCTTAGGCCACGTGTCACCCTTAACATAAAGTTTCTCAATATGGAGTATTACTGACGTTTGGGGCTGAATGATTCATTGTGATAAGGGGCTGCTGTCTGCATTGTAGGATGTTTCAACAATGCATGTGGAATCCTCATGCATTCATGCAATCCTCAGGATGATTCATTGTTGGTGCTGCTGTTGGTGCCAGCAGCACCAACACCTCAATGTGACAACAAAAATGTCCCCAGACATTGCCAGATGTCTCCTGCGGGGCAAAATAGTTAAGGACCATTGACCTTAACAGAAACGTCCATGCAAACAAAAAAGGGCACAAAGCTATGACTAAAAGGAGGCTTTGTGGGCACAGGTTTTGAATCATCCTGTTCTATGGTACTCAGAAATATCTTATTCCTAGGTCAAAGCACCATAACTGTATTTTGGATAGGTGAGCAGTGTGCCTTTCTTTCATACAGTGGAAGGACAATGATCGTGAAAGGGGAGATGGGGAGAGTACTATAAGAGCAGTCATAATAAGCACATCACTTTTTTTTAAACTGGTTTAAACAAGCATTTGATCAAACACATCACTTTTTAAAATGTGTGCATGTGAACATTGGAGGTGTAGAATCCCTTAAATCTTTCAGTACCTGTAACCCTTGGAAAGTTCTGGTACTCCCAGAAATACAACAAACTCAGTTTGAGAATGCTGCTCTTTGGGGCTGGTACAAACACAGGGCCACTGTGGATGAAGCAGAGCAAACAAGTTCCATACACAAGGTGGGAAAACCTCCTGTTGTTTTGTCTCCCTCCCAGCCCCTTTTAGATGAAACAAAGTGTCAATTCTTAAAGTTAGACCAGTTCCATATCCTGGACATTTAGGGCGTGCTTCACCTCTAGCTGCGCAGTTGTTCAACACATAGACTGATGCCTTCATTAGTATTAAGTGGAGTGTGAAAGCAACTTCAGCATTTAGAAACTGCCTTTTGAACTGTTGTGACAGTCCAACAAATATTATTAGTATATCTTTGAATTCCCATAGAAAAATATATTAAATGTGTTGTTAATTAGATTTACATTTTTTACAGTATCCTCAGCAGGATTGTAAGAAATATCAACTTCTCCCTTCACTGCTTTTATAACTGCCCACCCAGTTATGAGCCATTAAAAAGGTTGGCAGAAATCTGAGGCACTAAACATGCTCAGGGATAGCAACAAACTGGGCAGAAGATGTCAGTCCAAGTTCCCAAAGTCAATTAGAGATTTGGAAGTTCAGATTAAGTTAATATCAAAGAAAAATATAATCACCATTGATAGCAAAAGTTTATCAGATAAATATAATATCATAGCTTTTACCAGATGCTCTAAGTAGAGTAACTTGAGGATTCCACATCATTTGCCATATTGAATATTTAAATTGTCTCAATTTATTTGACCACCACAACCACATCTACACACTCCTGGATATTAATTTAAGGAATGAAAACTAGTCTGTAAGTACATTTTCCCATAATGAAAAGGTTGTAGGTTCGATTGCCAGTCAGGGCACATAACTAGGTTGTAGGTTAGGTGTCAGGTCCAGGCATGTGCAATTCCTGGCCCTGGCTCATACAGGAAGCAACTGACTGATGCTTCTCTCTCACTGATGTTCCTTTCCCCCCCTCCCCCTCCCCCTCCCTCTCCCTCTCAAAAAAAGAAAAACAAGTCCTTGGGAGAAGACAAAAGAAAAAAAAAAAAAAAACTATGGAGACAGTAAAGTGATCAGTGATGACAGGTGATTCAAGAGAGGGAGGGAAACAGATGGAGCTCAGCATTTTTAGGGCAGTGAAACTATTCTATAAAATGAAGGCATGGGTAAATATGGCTTACCTCCTCTTACAACCACATCAAAATTACAACTAAATTATAGAACAACCATTACTCATAACCATCAGAAATCAAGTTGAATTGAAGTCTGACAACTACGGAATTAAAGGAATCACATCAATCCAGATGTGATTGGTCAAATGTGTGGAACAAGCTTGTTCCATACCCACATGTTATAGATAAAATTTGGTAGGGATATCTCAAGAGTGAGGAGTCTCAGACCCACAGTAGACCCAACAACCCAGGGTTCCAGTAGCAAAAGATAAGTCCCCATAACTTCTGGGCAAAACAGTAGGGGCTGATAGGTGGAAGAAACAGCTTAAGTCCCAAGAATTTCCTCTCAAAGAACCTACACATGGACTTACTCAGACTCAATACCTCTGAGCTTCAGCACTGGGGTAGCAGCTTAAAGGCACCAGTGGCTTACAGGGGGGAGCTGAGGAGAGTCTGGGGTTGGCAGCTCTGGGGAGAGAACTGAGGGAACAGCCACCAGGATCCCTGTGCTGAGTTATTTCCCATAGTGCAGAAGTCAATTTTCTCAGGCAGAGCACTGCTCTCCAAGTGGCATCAGCCCAAGGGGAAGCAAGAGTTCCGCCTGAAGGAATTACTCTGCCACACCTTATGGTGCTCAAACAGGCTACTTATTACAGCTTAAGGCTAGATCACTGCTTTAACAACTAAGGCAGAAAATACAAAGAAGCAGCCAAACAGTAAAACAAAGAAACAGGCTCTAAATGAAAAAAAAAATTATCCAGAAGAAGAACTAGATGAAATGGAATTTATCAGACAGGGAGTTTGGAGTAATGATTATAAGGATACTCAACAGCATGAGAAAGGATATAGACACTGTAAGAAAGGACAAGTCATAAATAAAGAATGCAATATCTGAAATAATATGTTGGAAGGAATAAACAAAGTTAGACAAAACAGAGGATCAAATCAATGATTTGAAAGACAGCACAGAAAAAAAACATTCAGGCAGAGCAACAAAAATAAAAAAGAATCTAATAAAATGAAGAGAACCTAAGAAATATTTTGGACAACATGAAGTGTAACCCCATCCATATCATGGGAACATCAGAAAGAGAAGAGAGAGAGCAAGAGATCAAGAACCATTTGAAAAAATAATAACTGAAAACTCCCCTAATCTGGGAATGAAAAAGACACATAAGTACAGGAAGCTCAGAGAGTCCCAAACAAGTTGGACCCAAAGAGGACTACAGAAAAACACATTATAATTAAAATGACAAGACTTAAAGAATCCCAAAAGCTACAAGAGAAAGTGAGTAGTTACTTATAAGGGAGCACCAACTATACTGTCATCTGATTTCTCAATACAAACATTTCAGGTCTGACAGGAGTGGTGTGAAATGTGCAAGGTGATGAAAAGCAAGGACCTACAACCAAGGCAACTTTATCCAGCAAGGCTATCATTTAATATCAAAGGAGAAATAAGGAGCTTTCAAGACAAGAAAAGGGTAGAGGAATTCATTAACACCAAATCAGTACTACAACAATGTTAAAGGGTTTGCTTTAAGATGAAGAGAAAGGGGGGGAAAAAACACAGAGGAAAATAGTCTAACAATAAAATGGCACTAAGTACATATTTATCATGCCCATGCTGGTGGCTTAGTGGATAGGTGCTGGCCTGAGAACCAAAAGGCCACTGGTTTGATTCTCAACCAGGGCACATAACCAGGTTGCAAGCCAGGTCTCCAGCCAGGTCCATAGCTGGAGGCAGGTGAAAGGCAACCATACATTGATGCCCTTCTCCCTCCCTGCATCTTTTCCTTCCCCTCTCTCTAAAAATAATAAATTAATTAATTAATTAATACATATCTATCAATAATCATCTTACATGTGAATAGCTTAAATGCTCCAATTAGAAGACAAAAGGTAGCTGAATGGATAAGAAAACAAGATCCATATATAGTATAATATACACTGCCTCCAAGAGACCTGACTCAGATCAAAAGATACACACAGACTAAAAGTAAAAAGATGGAAAAATTTATTTCATATTTTTAAAGCAAGGGTAGCAGTACTTATATCCAACAAAACAGACTTTAAAACCAAGACTATAGTAAGAGACAAAGAATGACACTACATAAATGATAAAGGGAACAACCTAACAAGAGGCTATAATCCTAGTAATTATTTATGCACCTAACATAGGAGCCCTAAATAGGTGAAGCAAACCTTGATGGACATAAATACAGTCATAATAGGAAATTCTTAACACCCCATTGACTTCAATGGATAGATCTTCCAGACAGAAAATCAACAAGGAGGCAGTGGCCTTAACCAACACAAAGATCAAATGGATTTGATATCTTCAGAGCATTTCATCCCAAAGCAGCAAAATGTGCATTCTTTTCAAGTGCACATGGAATGTTTTCCAGAATAGACCACATGTTAAGAAACAAAACAAGTCATAATAAACTTAAGAAAATTAAAGTCATATCAAGCATCTCCTCTGACCACAATGCTATGAAACTAGAAATCAATCACAAGAAGAACACTTCCATGCAAAGACATGGAAGCTAAATAATGTTATTTAACAATGACTAGGGCAACAAGATCAAGAGAGAAATCAAAACATACCTTGGAACAAATGAAAATGAGGGCACAATGACTCAAAATTTGTGGAATACTGGGAAAGTGATCCTAAGAAAAAAGTTCATAACATTACAGGCTTATTGCAAAAAAATAAGGAAAAGCTCAAGTAAATAATCTAACTTTACACTTAAAGAAACTTGAAAAAAGAACAATAAACAAAGCCCAAAGTGAGTGAAAGGAAGGAAATGATGAAGATCAGGGCAGAAATAAATTAAGCAGGGTCAAAAAATGATACAAAAGATCAATGAATCCAGGTGCTGGTTCCTTGAAAAGATCAGCAAGACTGACAAACTTTTAAGCACACTCATCAAGAAAAAAGAGAGAGGAACCTAGTAAGTAAAATCTGAACTGAAGAAAAGAAATAACAACTGACACAAAACAAATACACAAGGTTTTAAGAAAATATTATGAACAAAACTATATGCCAACAAACTGGACAACCTAGATGAAACTGATAAATTCCTAGAAACTAAATCAAAAAGAATCAGAGAATCTGAATAGACAGGTTACTCCTATTGAAATTGAAGAAATAATTAAAGAACTCCCTACAACCAAAAGCCCTAGACTGAATGCCTTCATGGGGGAATTTTACTTAACATTTTGAGAAGAATTAATACCTTTCCTTCTCAAACTAATTCATAAAATTCAAGAATAGGGAAGGTTCCCAAACTCATTTTATGAGGCTAGCGTTATACTAACTGTGAAACCAGAAAAAGATACTACAGGATAGAAAATTATAGGCCAATATTCCTGCTGAACATAGACACTAAAATCCTCAACAAAATTTAGCAAAACTGATACAGCAATGCATCAGAAAGATCATACACCATGATCAAGTGAGATTTATTCCAGGAATTCAGGGTTGGTACCACATTCACAAACCAATAAATATGATTCACCTCATAAACAAAATGAGGGTAAAAAATCATATGATCATATCAATAGATGCAGAAAAAGCATTTGAGAAAATCCAGCACCTATTTATGATAAAAAACTTATCAACATAGTGGAATTAGAGGGAACCTATCTAAATATAATAAAGGCCATATATGACAAACCCACTGCCAGCACTGTACACAACAGGGAAAATCTTAAGCATTTTCCTTAAGATTGAGAATTAGGCAGGGATGTCCGATTTTACCTCTTATTCAACATAGTACTAGAAATTCTAGCCACAGCAATCAGATAAGAAAAAGAAACAAAAGGCATCCAAATTGGAAAGTAAGAAATAAAACTATCATTATTTATAGATGACATTATACTGTACACAGAGAACCCCAAAGATTCCACCATGAAACAACTAGAACCAATAAATTAATTCAGCAAAGTAGCAGAATACAAAATTAATATCCAGAAATCAGTTGCCAATAATGAACTAACAGAAAGGGAAATTAGGAAGGCAATCCCATTTGCAATTGCTATAAAAAATAATAAAATACCTAGGAATAAGCCTAATCAAGGATGTAAAAGACCTGTACTTGGAAAATTATAAAACAGTGAAGAAAGAAATTGAAGAAGATACAAATAAGTGGAAGCACAAACCGTGTTCATTTACAGGAAGAATTAACATTAAAATGTTCATACTACCCAAAGTAATCTATGTATTCAATGTAATTTTTATCAAGATTCCAATTATGTATTTCACAGAACAAGAACAAATATTTCAAAAGTTTATGTGGAACCACAAAAGTCCCCACATAGCAACAACAATCTTGAGAAAGAAAAATGAAGTCAGATGAATTACACTACCTCACATGAAACTATAAACTATTCTATATGGCCATAGTAATCAAAACAGTATGATACTGGCATAAAAACAGACACATAGATTAATGGTAGAGGATAGAGAGATAAGAAATAAGTACACACCTTTATAGTCAATTAATATTCAACAGAAGAAGCAAGCACATACAATAGGCTAAAGGTAGTTTATTCAATAAGTGGTGTTGGGAAAACTGGACAGATAACATGCAGAAAAATGAAACTAGACCACATTCTTAAACCATATACAAGAATAAATTCAAAATGCATCAAAGACTTAAATGTTAGACCTGAAACCATTAAAACTCATAGAGGAAAACATAGGCAGCAAAATCTTGGACATTGCTGGTAGTAATATTTTATTGGGCATATCTCCACAGGCAAAGGAGACTAAAGAAAAAGTAAGTAAGTGGGTCTACTTTTGAACCAAGGTTTGATAATAAATATATACTTTGTTAATTTCTAAAGCAATTTTTCCAAGTAGAAAATCATTGAACTGTTCCATCTTCTGAAGGCTAACTTCTTTAGCTTCCTTGATCTAATTATGTAACACTGGAATTTTTCTCTGCATTCTCTTAAATATAGGATGGAACCCAGGTTCACTGATACTGTACTTTGATTTTACTCCAGCCTAGAATTTTTCTTAAATGTTCTGAACATTTAAAGCATTAAGAATCTTGGTTTAATTTCTTTTTTCCCTCAGGTATAATGAGACTGAGACTCCTGCCTTAGAGTCATGTAAATTAATAATAATTTCTTGAGATCAATAAAAACAAGTGCTCTATTGAGCATGAGAAACATTGGTTTTTGTTTTCTAATATCCTCCACTTACAATCCTCATTCTAATTTAGGGGCACCTTCCAAAGGAGGTACATTTCCTTTAATATTCATATTAAAGTCACACCAGTCCCCTTTAAACAAACAACAGACTCCAGACCTTTATATTCCTATCTTCAAGGACATACCAATTGATCTGCATTTTCCTCAGTGGAAACTGAACACATGATCACCTTCCCAGGTCCCTGTTCTTTCATCAGGAAATGTGCAGCTTCTGCACTGGTCAAACAGCTAGAGTTTGGAGTTCTGGATCCTCTTGGATACTTCACTTCTCAATTACACCCTGGTTTTACTCAGGGAGAAGAACACTTCTCATATCAAACAATGGAAGAAATAAGTTCTTGTGGAAGCTGGAAATTATCCAATGACCCCTTTCCAGTGAGAAAATAATGCATATATTAGAAGAGAAAACTCAATCATATGGCTTCCCTAACCTTCTCAAGCACCAAGCATCCTCCACCTACCAATCGTCCAGATCCAACAGTTGTGCAGTAATTTACAAACAGCAATCTACTCAGGTTACATGACTTCAGTGCTAATGAACCAAGACTCCTCCCTAGAGTCTAAAATGAGGCTCATTATAGATAACAACGTCTTAGGTTTGCTAGAGGTGGACCACAATTATGACTTAAAATCAACCAAATCAAAAAGGTGTTAATATGTGTATTGTATGAAACAAATTCAAAGAATAACTAATATGATGATAAGACTGAAAATATACTTCCTATGTCCCCCCAAAAGAAATGTAATTAAATAAATAATCTCCCAATACAATTGTTTTAGGAAATTCAACAGAGTTTCACACATGTCATATGGGGTTGCTTAGTATAGGTAAACATCATCCAACCAAGTGGTAATTCCATAAAAAGGATTCTTCCACAGACAGCCGACACATTACACAATGGTAAATACTACAATAGAAAAAAATACAAGGTAATCTAGACAAATTAAATGATTAATTTGTGCTGGTATGAGTCAGGCTAAGGAAAACTTCCTGAAGAAAAAGGTATCTGAATGGAATTTTGATAGCTGTAACATGAAATTTTCCAAGTAGACAGAAGAGGAACATTTCAGGCAGATAAAACCCCTCAAATGTATAGGCAGGGAGTCATGAATCAGGAGGTTTTTAATGCAGAACAATAATCAGATCAGCCTACAGGAGAATAAAAGAAAATGGGGAGAGAAGTGGACAGTGAGTGGCAGGGCCAAGAAATGCCTCAGATTCTATGATAGAGATTTGACATTTGTTATAACATGAGTAAAATTACCAAAGCTCTGACTGAAGGCATCAGTAATATTGTAGAAAACAAATGAGAGGATATACTTAAGGCGGCCCAGGAGGTAGAATTTACACTAAATATTGAGCAATAAAATGAAAAGATAGGAGAGAGAGAATCTAAGGTGAGTCTAAAGTTTCTGGTTCAATGAATAAATGACAGGAAGTTATTAAAATCTACTGGTCTGTCCTGCATTTTGAAAGAATATTTTACCTGCACGATTCTATAACATCATGCATTGGTCATTAGAAAATATCAGGTCATGAATTATGTACATATTTAAATATTAACACTTCATACAATATCAAAAATTGCATTCAGAGCTCTGGCTGGTGGCTCTATGGATAAGGCCCTGGCCTGCGAACCCAAAGGTCGCTGGTTCGATTCCCAGCCAGGGTACATAACCAGGCTGCAAGCCAGGTCTTCAGCCAGGTCTGTAGCTGGAGGCAGGTAAAAGGCAACCATACATTGATGTTTCTCTCCCTTTCTTCCTCCCTCCCTGCCCTTCCCTCTCTAAAAGATAATGAGTAAAAAAAAAAAATTTTTTTTTAATCTCATTCATTAATATTGCCTCTGATCTCATCAGAAATGTTTTTGGATGTCACACAGTAACAGGTCTAAACTAACCAAAATTCTGATTTGCACTTGAAAACTTAAATGTTATCATTGACAACAAACACAATCAGCTGTTTTCCTTAAAGAGACAGTCTCACTGTGATTATTTTCAAGAAAATGCCTGCCAAACACCCAAGTCTGAATAACCAGTTTTCTCTCAGTTGCTTGGTTTTTTCCAAGTGAAGAAAATGTGTTCCAGGAAAAAAGCAACTAGTTACGCTTGCAACTCAAAGTGTTTTCCTATCAGCCACTACTTTGCAAGGATCAGCAGAAGTGCCTCCTCCTGGGGACTTCTCACTGCATCACAAAACATCTCTTTAAATGTATTTAAGAGTTGAGATTTAATGACAATACTTTTTGATGCTTCATCAAGGACATTCTCTACTTAAACTAACTCTAAAAACTGTGAAGATTTGGTGGTAAAGAATACAATGAGTTTTTTAAAGTATATTTTATTGATTATGCTATTACAGGTGTCCCAATTTTCCCCCTTTCCTCCCCTCTACCTGGTAACCCCTGTCCCTCCAGCAACCCCCCCATCCTTAGTTCATGTCCATTGGTCATGCATATAAGTTCTTTGGCTTCTCCATTTCCTATATTATTCTTAACATCCCCCTGTCTATTTTGTTAATACCTTTTATGCTTCTTAATCCCTGAACCATTTCCCCTATATTTCCCCTATTCTTCCCCTTTCCCTTCCCAGCTGATAACCCTCCAAATGATCTCCAAATCTATGATTCTCTTCCTATTCTGGTTGTTTGCTTATTTATTTATTCAGTTTGTTTATTTGTTGGTTTATCTTTTTAAGACTCAGTTGTTGATAGTTGTGAATTTGTTGCCTTTTTAATGTTCATGGTTTTGATCTTCTTATCCTTAAATAAGTCCCTTTCATGTTACCTGTAATAATAGCTTGGTGGTAATGAACTCTTTTAGCTTTACTTTGTCTGGGAAGCACTTTATCTGCTCTTCCAGTATAAATGATAGCTTCGCTGGATAGAGTAGTTTTGGTTGTAGGTCCTTGCTTTTCATCACTTTAAATATTTCTTTCTAGCCCCTTTTTCCCTGCAAAGTTTCTTTTTTGAGAAATCAGCTGATAGCCTTACAGGAACTCCTTTGTAGGTAATTCTCTGCTTTTCTCTTGCTGCTTTTAAGATTCTCTCTTTATTTTTAACCTTTGGCATTTTAATTATGATGTGTCTTGGTGTGGTCCTCTTTGGGTCCATTTTGTGCTTCCTGGACTTACATGTCTGTTTTTTTTTTTTTTTTTTTTTTTTTTTTTTTTTTTTTTTTTTTTTTTTTTTTTTTTTTTTTTTTTTTTTTTTTTTTTTTGCCAAATTCGGGAAGTTTCCTTTCATTATTTTTTCAACTAAGTTTTCAATTTCTTCCTCTTCCTCTTCTCCTTCTGGCATCCCTATGATTTGGATGTTGGCACATTTGAAGATGTCCCAATAGTCCCTAAGTCTCTCCCCATTCTTTTGAATTCTTGTTTCTTCTTTTTGTTCTAGTTGAATGTTTATCTATTCCTTATGTTCCAAATCATTTGAATCCTGGTTTCCTTCTCCTTTCTTTTGGTTTCCTGTGGACTATTATTTACTTCACTTAGTGTAACCTTCATTATTTCTTCTTCTCCTCCTCCTCCTCCTTCTCCTCCTCCTCCTCCTCCTCTTCCTCTTCCTTCTTCTTCTTCATACTCAAGCATTTCTCTGAGCATCCTGATAACCAGTGTTTTGAACTCTGTTTTGCTTATTTTTCTGGGACTTTGTTTTTTCTTTCTTTTTAAAAAGATTTTATTTATTTTTAGAGAAAAGGGGAAGGAAGGCAGAAAGAGAAAGAAACATCAATGTGTGGTTGCCTCTTGTGCATCCCCAACTGGGGACCTGGCCCACAACCCAGGCATGTACCCTGACTGGGAATCAAACCAGCCACCCTTTGGCTTGCAGGTTGGTGCTCAATCCACTGAGCCACACCAGCCAGGGTGGGGCTTTATTCTTTCATTTGGGCCAAATTTCTTTGTCTCCTCAATTTAGCAGCCTTCCAGTGTTTGTTTTTATATATTAGGTAAAGCTGCTTTTACTCCCTTAGTAGCATAACCTGTGTAGAAAAGACACTGGTAAATTGTATGGAGTGGGACCTTAAGTAATTGCCAGAGTGACCAACTTGCTTCACCACATTGTGGCTGAGTGGAAAGGGCTCAGAGAGGGGACAATGCCACCCTCTGGCTTCTGGAGGTTCATCTAGTGCCTGCCCTATTTCCAGTCACTTCACTCCCTTCCTGGTGCCCTTCTAGCTGCTGTCCCAGTAGTAGATTGGTCTGCATATGTTCTAAGACTGTGCTGGCCGTTTAAACAGCAACAATCCATCAACTTCTGATTTTTTTCTTCTGCTACCCCAAACCCAACTATTTTTTACAGCTAGAGGTAATGGAGGTTTATCTTCCCAGTGCTGGAACCCCGGGCTGTAAGGTCTAGCTTGGGACTGGGATTGCTCAATCCCAAGTCATCCCTCCTGTCTATCCTGCCTCCACCACTGCCTTTCTGTGCCACACCACCTCTCTGCTCACCTTCATGACCCTGCTCCTCCTACCCATCTGGATGGGTATGTCTTTAAATCTTTGATTGTTAGACTTGCATACAGCTCCATTTTTTGATGGTTCTGAGCATTGCTAGTATTGAGATCTGGTTGTAATTCTTTCTATGGTTGCTTGAAGAGGTGAGGTATGTCTATCTATGCCTCCATTTTGACCAGAAATTTCACCAACCACCAATAAACTGTAGTTGATACCATTCTCTATCTTTTTAAAATATTGTTATTTACTTTACTTTTTAGAGAGAGGGAATGGAAAGGAGGAAAATAAGATAAATTGCAATGTGTGAGGGATACTTCAATTAGTTGCCTCTAACATGCCCCCAAGTGGGGACCTGGCCCACAATCCAGGCATGTGCTCTGACTGGGAATCAAACTGGTGTGATCTTTTGGTTCACAGGCCAGGGCTCAACCCACTGAGCCACAACGTCCATGGTGATACCATTCTCTTGAATGGTGCTGAGCCACAACTAGTCCTATTACCCAGCCTTGTTTTCGCACCATCAGCAAAATGTCAACAGAGTTGTTACAGGAGAAATTGTGAGATTCAGAAAAGGTTATACAATACTGTTACTGTTTCAGCACCTCTGTGTTTGTTGTCAAGCATCCATAGAAGAATGCTTTATTCACTAATTGGTGCTGATAACAAATCAGTGCAAGAAAAATGGCAAGTCCAGGCATATCTAGAGATTGAGCCATTCCTAAGGCAAAGATATGCTTTTTCAGATGCAGTATTAACTCAGTCTCTGTGTTTGCAGATAGGTCTCCAGTTTGACAGGTTGCTGTGTGATTGGTAAGTGGCAGCAAATGCTCTTCCGTCCTGACTTTCTATCCAGCAAACTCTCATCAGTGCACCTGGATGAGGCTTTCTTACTTTCTCGCCTGTGCTGGGCAACTTATTTCACCACCTTGTGGTGCTCTATGTCGGGGAGGCATCAGAGGGAACAATGTCCCTTGCTTAGTACTCACCTCTTTTCCTGTCACTTCACCCACTTCCCCTATGGGACTGGCACCCTTCTTACTATTGCCCTGGTGATGCTTCCAAGTGGGTGAGTTTGTGTATGTTCTAGTACCTTGGGGCTCTCTCAATGGACTCTTCTGAAAAGCCAGCATTTTCTCCCTTTGCCCCAATCCCCACTGGTTTTCACAGCCAGAAGCAATAAGGCTTATTTTCCCGGCCCTGGAACCATGAGCTGCATGGTTTGTGGTATGGCCTGGGGCTCAGATCACTCCCCAAGTGTCCCTCCCACCTCTTATAATGTGTGACCACTCATTCTGATGGCCACAGCCAGAGCCTCAGCCTTGCTGCAGCCACCATCACCACACCACATCCTCTCCAGTCCAACTCCCCATCTCCGCCCCTCCTACCCATCTGGATGAGTATTACTCCTTTATAACTTTGTTTGTTGGAATTCCAAACAATTAGATTTTATGGCAATTCTGGTTGTGCACCATTTATGATAATTTATGAATAAAAAGCATATAATGTGCATGTGATAAAATGGCAATAACTTTGCATCTCCTTATTTCATGTGCTTCTTATTAATTTTGAAAAACTATGTTTCTAATGTTATGACTTATCATCATTGTTTCAGATGTAAAGTATTAAATTCTGAGAGCAGCTGTCATGCCAAAGGAATATGATGTTAGAGCAACTATAATTTCTGGACTGCATGCAGTGCCAACTGCTAAGGAAATTGCAGACTTCAATAACATCGCTTTACCTACAGTTGACAACATGAAGAAGGTGTATGATGCTGATCCTGATGTCACCACACCAACAAGGAAAATGCATAAGGTACGTGAGGATTGCACAAGTCCGGATGTTGTACACAGAATCCAGGGGATCATCAATGAAGATCTAGGAAAGTCAATGTGCTCCAGAGCAAGAGAACTGCAGATGTCAAATGCAATGGGTCTCAAGATAATTGCTAAAGATATCAGATCATATGTTCTTAGAAGAGGCCAGTTTATGACACAGCAAACAAAGGAAAGGTGCTTTGAAAAAGCAAGGAAACTGCTAACAAAATGGAAAAATCCCAATGGAAAAAACCCTCTGTTGTGGTGGGGGACACTCAGAACCAGCCCTGACTCTGACAGCCCTGACTGTGACTCCAAGGCCCCACAGCCTGACTGTAGACTGCAGAGATTTGATCAAGAAAAAGAGGCAGACCCAGGAAATGGACCTCTGCTAATCTCAAGCACCTGAGTTACACCAAGAGCTACAAGAACTATTAATACCCAATATATACTTTTCAAAAGTTACTTACAACCCTCACAATTAGTGCATTTTAAGTAAATAGTGTTTATATCATAGTGTATCCTAAATCCCATATTTTTACTCCTCCCTTCTCTCATTTACTCCCCAAGACCCTCCTCCTACTCTTGTTTTAAAGTCTACTCACTCTCCTGTTACAATTCATTCCCAGTCCTCAATCTAAGTATTCCTCCCCTCTCCAGCCCCTTAAAACTTTTTTGTGGGGGAGCTACTAGAGGCTACACATTCTTTTTTCTGCTAAAAGCACACTGGTCCTGGCTCCACCTTGACTAATCAGCGCTCATAGAGGGTGGACAGGAAGGTAGATGCAGCAAATATATAAATAGGCTTAATACTGTTTACTCCCACATGAGGCATTCTGATTTTCCCCCTCCCCATTTCTATATAAAAGGTAAAGTTGGCCTTCTCTCTTGAATCCCCACTATCTTTGCTACCCCTCTGCACCCTTCAAAATTATCTATACTTTAGTCAACTTAATCACTTTCCCCTCTTACTAACAGTCTTCTCATATCTACATCCCCATTAAGACTGGCTCAGTTGCAGCTGAGGGTGTGATTAAGGGTCAGGGTTACCTTGGAGGGTATGGGTATATAGCTAGGTTCATAGGCAGTTGAAAGGGGGATTAAAGGAGTAAGATATCTTTGAAGGTGTGGTTATTTTGCCTGGACTGGTGGTTCTGTTTTAGGAGCAGCTCAAAAACAGTATATGAGACATGATGGAAGGAGTGTCTCTCAATCAGCCAGCTGGAGTGAAAGGAGCAACACATGCAACAAATCTGAAATACAACCAGACAGCCCAAGTTAATGGCATAAAGGGTACCCCAAGAGCAACAAGCTGAGGAAATCTAGGAGACTGCCACACTGAAGCCCACAAATCTCCTAACACAGAAGGACACTCCATGAAGGGAGGGAATCAAAGCAGATGAATCCAAGATAAAAATAGTCAATAACAGACACCAAAAATGAAGAGAAAAAGAATCAGTCTATCACCAAAAGTAAAGGAGGAATCACCAGACAGACTGAGAATTGAAATAGAAACTAGCAAGCTATCAGACACAATTTTTTTTTTTTTAATCATTGTAAGAAAGCTCCATGAACTCACAGAACTCAAAGAAAATTAAAAAGAACTCCAGGGAAACTACAAGGAACTTACTGAAAATTACACCAGCATTAAAAAAGACATAGAAACCATCAGTAAGAACCAGGAGGAAATGGAAGAATACAATCTCAGAACTAAAGAACACAATAGAAGGAATTCAAACCAGGTTAGATGAAACAAAGAACCGGATCAGTGAATTGAAGGACAACAGAGAAAAAAATAACCAGACATTGCAACAAAATGAAAAAAGACTGAAAAAGAATGAAGAGGTTTTAAGAGAGGTGCAGGACAGCATGAAATGTAATAACATCTGTATTATAGGGACACCAGAAGGAGAAAACCTGTTTGAAAAAGTAATGACAAAAAACTTCCCTAACTTGAGGAGAGAAAATGTCATGCAAACTCAGGAAGCACAGAGGGTTGCAAGGAAGATGAACCCAAATAGGCCCACTCCAAGACACATCATCATTAAAATGGCAAATTTCAAAGGCAAGGAGAGAATCCTAAAAACAGCAAGAGAGAAACAGCTAATAACATACAAGAGGGTTCTGATAAGGTTATCAGCTAATTTCTTAACAGGAACACAACAAGCCAGAAGGGAATGGCAAAAAAATATTTCAAGCAATGGAAAACAAAGGCCTGCAACCAAGAATACTTTACCCATCAAGGCTGTCATTCAAAATGGAAGGTGAAATAAGGAGCTTCCCAGACAAAAAAACAGTCTTAAAGAATACATCTCCACCAAACCAGCATTGCAAGAGATGCTAAAGGGTCTGCTTTAAGAAGATGAAGAAACAGAGAGACAGACAGAAACACAGGTACAAAGGTAATTAAATTAAATGCACCAATCAAAAGACATAGAGCAGCTGAATGGATAAAAACCAACTTTAACTTATGAGTGCTTTAAAGTGATCTTGTGATAAATAGATTTTGCTAAATAAGGTATAATTTTGTGTATTACTTGTATCTGCATTACTGCAGGTTAAGTTTTCTTAGATTAGAATCATTTCACAATATGGGAAAATCAGGTTACATGCAATAACTCAGAAAACTTGAATGCAGTTAAGGAAGAAGAAAAAAGTAAGAAAATGTGGATGTATATTACATAAAAAAACATGCTATCATGCTATCTTTCTTATTCATTGTTACAAAATATATGCTGATTTGTGGGTGTGTAACACCTAGATTTTGTTAGCAATTTGTTTTAAATAGCAACCAACTGGTCATGATTTCATGTGTTATGAAATCAGTCAACCTTTGGGTTAGAAAGGATGCTGAGAATGAAGACCAATTTGGATAGAAGTTGCAAACTACTAAACTATATGATTTGTGTAAATAGACAATATATATTCTCATATTAGCATGTAAATTAGATGAGATTCCTTTCAACTAAATTGTGGATATATACATTTCCAGTTATGAAGTCCCGCAAACTGGAGATGCTTGGGAAAAGGAATTAATGCTATAGTAAGCTTTATTATTGAAATGTGAACATACCTAATCTCTACCTCAACAGACTCTTAAATAGTTCAGAGGTTAGTTTAAGATCACAAAAGAAATCAACCACAAGTTTAAAAAATAGCTAGAATACTATTACAAAAATTAAAACCTAGGGATTTGTATTATTTACCTCAACTTAGTAGACATAATAATTTCTAACTCTGGGGGCCAGTTAAGCACTACAAGTGCCATTATTTCTGAAGGTTTCAACATGTAAAATGCATGTAGAGGAAAAACAGAGGGTATTGAAAGAAGTAAGACCTGTGCACAGCCTAAATAAATAAATAAATAAATCTACTATTTAAGATGGAAAACTCCAAAAAGAATAAGTTGTAGTTCCAGTAGCTTAAAATAAAGTTGAGTTGTATTATTGAAGTAGGGGGGATCTGACTCAAAAACCAAAATCTTTTTTTTTTTTACTATGGGTTTGGCACTATTTCTAGGACATCTTTCACACAAGTGAGTTCTGCAATACACCATTTCCTGTGATATATTTCGTAAAAATAGCATTCCAGAGTAAAATAAGTATTAAGAAAAAATCTGCTTAATTTTGCCACAATATATCTAACATACTATCATTTAACATGTAATAATTATGTAAGCTAATTATTGGCATATTAACTCTTCAAAATCCAGTATGTGCTTTAAATATGTGTAAAAATATGTATGGGTGTAAATGTATTTTTGCATGTGTTTGGTAATATTGCAATTTGTATTATTTAAAAGAGTAATTCTTTAAACAAAATTTTGGAATAATTCCACCATTTTGGAATAATGAAAAGAAAACTTAGTATTAATATGATTTGAGAAGCTGACAGAAGGCAGTAATTAAATGGTGAATTGTCTGGATGTGAAAGTAAAAAAAAAGTACACATTGGTGGTTACAGAATAGACAGGGGGTGTTAAGAAGAACAAAGGAAATAGAGAAGCCAAAGAACTTTATGCACGACTCATGGACATGAACTAAGGAGGGCATTGCTGGAGGAAATGGGGTACTGGGTGGAGGAGGGCAAAGGGGGGAAATTGGGACAACTGTAATAGCAAAATAAATAAAATATATTAATTTTTAAAAAGTAATGACAGAAAACTTCCCTAAAATGATGAGCAAAAGGGTCACTCAAGTTCAGGAAACACAGAGAGTCCCAATGAAGATGAACCCAAATAGGCCTACTCCAAGACACATCATAATTAAAATGGTAAACTTCAAAGACAAAGAGAATCCCAAAAGCTTCAAAAGGGAAACAGCGATAACATATAAGGGAGCTCTGATAAGGTTATCAGCTGATTTCTCAACAGAAACAATGCAAGCCAGAAGAGAATGGCAAACAATAGTCCAAGTAATGAAAAACAAAGGTCTGCACCAAGAATACTCTACCCAGCAAGGCTGTCATTCAAAATGGAAAGTGAAATAAGGATTTTCCCAGACAAAATAAGACTGAAAAAACACACCTCCACCAAACCAGCATTGCAAGAGATGCTAAAAGGCCTGCTTTAAAAAAACCAAAGGCCCTGGCTGGTGGCCCAGGGGTCACTGGTTGGATTTCTAGCCAGGGCACACATAACCAGGTTGCAAGCCAGATATCCAGCCAGATCCGTAGCTGGAGGCAGGTGAAAGGCAACCATACATTGATGTCTCTCTACCTCTCTGCCTCTCGCCCTTCCCCACTCTCTAAAAATAATAAATAAAATATTTTTTTTAAAGAGATGAAAAAACAAACAGAGACAGAGAAAAATACAGTAGCAAAGGGGGAAAAATGTCAACGAAGAAGTACCTCTCAAAAATAACCTTAAATGTAAATGGATTAAATGCACCAATAAAAAGACATAGGGTAGTTAAATGGATAAGAAAACATGACCCACATATATGTTGTCTGCAAGAGACTCACCTCAGAACAAAAGATCTTCACAGACTGAAAGTGAAGGGATGGAAAAATATATTTCAAGCGAATGGACATAAAAATAAGGCTGGGGTAGCGATACTTATATCAGACAAAACATTTCATAAAGAAGGACATAAAAAAGAGACAAAGAAGGACATTTCATAATACTTAGGGGAACAATCCAGCAAGAAAACATAACCCATATATATATATATATATATATATACATATATACCCAACCTAGGAGCACTCAAATATATAAGGAAAATCTTGGAGGACTTCAAGAAGCATATAGATAGAAGCATATAGATAGCAACATACTAATAGTAAGGAATTTCAATACTCCATTATCAACAATGGACAGATCTTCCAACCAAAAAATCACAAAGGATATTATAGCATTGAATACTCTAGATGAAATGGACTTAACTGACATATACAGAACTTTTCACCCCCAAAGAAGTGATATACATATTCTTCTCTAATGCATGTAGAACATTCTCAAAGATAGGTAGGACATGGTAGGACACAAAACAAGCCTCCACAAATTCAAGAACATTGAAATCATACCAAGCATCTTCTCAGATCACAATGGCTTGAAACTAGAAACCAATCTCAAGGAAAAAATCCAAAAACAATACAATTAATGGAGACTGAATAATGTGCTATTAAGTAATAAATGGGCTAATAAAGAGATCAAAGAAGAAATCAAAAATATCTGGAAACAAATTTAAATGAATTCACAGCACCCCAAAACCTATGGGACACAGTGAAGGCAGTCCTCAGGGGGAAATTCATAGCGATGCAGACCTACCTAAAAAGAAAAAGAAGAAGAAGAAACTCATGCAAACAACCAAACCATAAAGCTTCAAGAACTAGAACAGAAACAACAAACAAAGGCCAGAGCAAGCAGAAGGAAGGAAATTATCGAGATCAGAGCAGAATTAAACGACATAGAGACTAAAAGCACAGTTCAAAGGATCAACAAATCCAGAAGCTGGTACTTTGAAAAGATAAACAAGATTGACAAACCATTAACAAGACTCAAAGAAAAAAAGAGAGAAGACCCAAATAAACAAAATCAGAAATGACAGAGAAGTCACAACCACTGCCACAGAAATACAAAGGATTGTAAGAAATTACTACATACAACTATATGACAAGAAATATGACAACCTGGGTGAAAAGGACACATTTCTGGAAATGTATAACATACCAAAACTCAAACAAGAAGAAGCAGAAAGCCTGAATGGACCAATCACAACTAGTGAAATTGAAGAAGTGATAAAAAATCTCCCAATTCACAGGAGCCCTGGTCCAGATGGCTACACAGGTGAATTTTACCAAACATTTAGGGAAGAACTAAATCCCATCCTCCTCAAACTATTCCAAAAAATCCAAGAAGAGGGAAGACTCCCAAACTCTTTTTATGAGACCAGTATTATTCTAATCCCAAAACCAGGTCAAGACACAACAAAGAAAGAAAACTGCAAGCCAATATCTCTGATGAACTTAGATGTGAAAATTCTTAACAAAATATTCTCAAACCAGATCCAGCAATATATTTAAAAAATTATACACCATGACCAAGTGGGATTCATCCTAGGGATGCAAGGATGGTTCAATATTAACAAATCAATAAGTGTAATACACAATATAAACAAATTGAAAGACAAAAACCATATGATCATATCAATAGATGCTGAAAAAGCATTTGATAAAGTACAGCACCCTTTTATGATAAAAACCCTCCGCAAGATGGGAATAGAGGGAGCATACCTCAACATAATAAAGGCTATGTATGAAGCTAACATCATACTCAATGGACAAAAACTGAAAGTCTTTCCCTTAAGATTAGGAACAAGGCAAGGCTGTCCACTCTCTCCACTTCTATTCAACATAGTCTTGGAAGTTCTAGCCACAGCAATCATACAAGCAAAAGGAATCAAAGGCATCCAAATTGGAAAGGAGGAAGTAAAACTGTCATTATTTGCAGATGACATGATAGTGTACATAGAACTCTATAGATTCCACTAAAAAACTACTCCACCTAATAAGTGAATTTGGCAAAATAGCTGGATACAAATTCAATATCCAGAAATCAAAGGAATTATTATACACCAACAATGAAACATCAGAGAGAGAAGCCCGAAAACAAATCTCATTTACCATAGCAATAAGAAAAATAAAGTACTTAGGAACTTAACCAAGGAAGTAAACGACTTGTACTCAGAAAACTATGGAACACTGAAGAAAGAAATTAAGGAAAATACAAATAAATGGAAGCATATACCATGTTCATGGTTGGGAAGAATTAACATCACTAAGATATCCATACTACCCAAAGCCAACTACAGATTCAATGCAATCCCCATTAAAATACCAACATCATATTTCACAGAATTAGAACAAACACATAAAAAATTCATATGGAGTCAAAAACGACCCTGAATAGCTTCAGCAATCCTGAAAATTAGGAGGAGTCACAATATCAGATATCAAGCTATATTACAAAGCCATAGTAACCAAAATAGTCTGGTACTGGCACAAGAACAGACAAACAGATCAATGGAACAGAATAGAGAGCCCAGAAGTAAAACCAGGACTCTATGGGCAACTAATATTCAACAAAGGGGGAAGAAACATAAAATGGAGTACAAATAGCCTCTTCAACAGTAGTGTTGGGAGAATGGGACAGGCACATGTAAAAAAAAAAGAAAAGAAAAAATGAAACTAGACCATGAACTTACACTGTACACCAGAGTAAACTGAAGATGGATAAAAGACTTAAATATCAGCAGTGCCACCATAAAAGCCCTAGAGGAAAACATAGGCAAAAGAATTGCAGATATCCCACACAGCAAAATTTTCACTGAAATATCTCCCAAGGCAAAGGAAATAAAGGAACAAATAAACAAATGGGACTATATCAAACTAAAAAGTTTCTGCTCAGCCAAAGAAAACATCAAGAAAATAAAAAGGGAACCAACCATTTGGAAAAACATATTTGCCAATGACACCTCAGACAAGGGTTTGATCTCCAAAACATATAAAGAGCCAATACAACTCAACACCAGGGAGACAAACAACCCAATTAAAAAATGGACAAAGGACCTGAACAGCCACTTCTCCAAGGACAACATACAAAGGGCCCACAGGCACATGAAAGAATGCTCAACATCACTAGATATCAGAGAGATGCAAATTAAAACTACAATAAGATACCACCTCACACCTGTCAGAATGGCCATCATCAGCAAATCAACAAACAACAAGTGTTGGCGAGGATGTGGGGCAAAGGGAACCCTGATGCACTGCTGGTAGGAATGCAGACTGCTGCAGCCACTATGGAAGACAGTATGGAATTTCCTCAAAATACTAAGAATGAGCCAGCGAGTCACTGCTAGGAATATACCCAAAGAAGTCTGAAACACCAATTCAGAAGAGCCTATGCAACCCCTCCCCTATGTTCATAGCAGCACTATTTACAATAGCCAAGCGCTGGAAACAGCCTAAGTGCCCATCAGTGGATGATTGGATCAAAACACTTTGGTACGTTTACACAATGGAATACTATACAGCAGAAAGAAAGAAGGAACTTGTACC